>VSMD01044123.1:0-86817 GCA_008750895.1 Mirza zaza
GAGACAGAGTTTCACTTTATTCCCCAGGCTAGAGTGAGTGCCGTGTTGTCAGCCTAGCTCACAGCAACCTCAAACTCCTGGGCTCAAGCAATCCTGCTGCCTCAGCCTCCCAAGTAGCTGGGACTACAGGCATCCGCCACCATGCCCGGCTAATTTTTTCTATATATATTAATTGGCCAATTAATTTCTTTTCTATTTATAGTAGAGATGGGGTCTCGCTCTTGCTCAGGCTGGTCTCGAACTCCTGAGCTCAAATGATCCGCCTACCTCGGCCTCCCAGAGAGCTAGGATTACAGGCTTGAGCCACCGCGGCCCGGCCTCTTTTTTTTTTTTTTGAGACAGGGTCTTGCTCTGTTGCCTTGGCTAGAGTGCAGTAGCATCATCACAGCTCACTGCAACCTCAAACTTCTGGGCTCAAGGGATCCTCCTGCCTCAGTGTCCCAAGTACCTGGGACTATAGGTCATGCCACCACACTTGGCTAACTAATTTTTTAAAAAATGTTTTGTAGAGAAAGGGTCTTGCTGTGTTGCCCAAGCTGGTCTCGAACTCTTGGCCTCGAATGATCCTCCTGCCTTGGCCTCCCAAAGTGCTAGAATTATAGGTATGAGCCAATGACTGATATTTTAAGGAAAGGCCATAAATAGGCTGCTATTATTGTTGAAAGTGTACAAAAGATTTCCAAAACTTGGTAACAGTAAGATCAAGAAATCTACCCTTCGTGCTTACCCAGGACTCAACACTTCTTTTCTATAACTAACCGGAGCCTTTATACAAATTGTAAAATAAACCCAAAGAGATGGTAAATATTTACCTGGTCCCTGTTGTTTATATTTGAATAAGGTAACTGTCCAGTCATCAATTCATACAGAACAATCCCAAAAGCATACACATCTGACTGAAAGCTGTATGGGTTTTTATCTTGCATTCTGATTACTTCTGGTGCCTGTTAGAAAATAAAAAGAAAAATATTCTAGTTTATTCTTCAATTTAACTGAATAAAGACTGAAAAACAAACCATTAAAATTCCCAGAGCAATGCTTTTATCATTAAAAAAAATCTATCTAACATGTAATTAATTCTCTTATTAATGGTCAAAGATTAAGAATGAAGAAAGATGAAGAAAAAAAAAAACCCCTGCTCTATAAACTCAGAAAGAGGCAGTTTTAGCTGAGATTCCCTAATGCATTAGTAAGATTTTATAATTTTATCAGCCACCCTCTTTCTATACAAAATACCATCATTGCCATTTGAATTCTTCCCATGACTTACCCTATTAGAATTAGTTCCCACTTCCCAATCCTGATTCAACAAAGAAATACTAGATGGTGGTTATAAGATGCTTGTGAGCAGCACAACTACTGTAGTAATTGTTTTAGAATTTAAGTTTTCCCATTGGTACAAATGATTTTCCTCATCTCAGGGCACCTTAGAAAATAATGGCAGAATTTCAAGAATGATATAAACTCAAATCCTCTTCCATGCCATGGAATAAGCATATGGTAATAAACATGCCATGCATGGATGCTTTAACAAAGGCAACAGATAGCAGGTAGATATAGAAGATGGTAAAGAATCCTTTGGCTGCTTCTTGGACAGTGAAACAGATTGAATCATATTTCCTACATTTTTATACATTTCCATCACTGTATTGCACAAATAGATTTCTTGTTTATGTGAAGTACAGTAAATGGTTGATTAAATATTAGCTTAAAAGACTTGTTCTTTCACCTTGCATCTTCTGTATTGTTTCATTTGGAAGGGATTCAAACTGCAGTATATTAATGAAAACTTTGTGAAAATATCAATCAGATAGCAAACACAGTACTAACTCTGCAAAAATGGCTGAAAGACAATGGGACAAGATTCCTGGTTATTGGTCTGGGTAAGGCAGGCATCTCACAAGGAGAGGCAATAGAGGTACTCAGCAGCAGCTGCAAATCAGAATCACTGTGGAGCCTTAAGCCTCTCAATGCCCAGACTACTCTCCAGCCCAATAATATAACAGAATCTGGGATGGGACCCAAACATTACTAGTCTTTAAAGCTCCCCAAATGATTCTAATATCCAACTAAAGTTGAGAACCACTGATGGGAGATCCTGAAGAGAGTGAGACGATGGGGGTGGAGAAGAAGGTTGTATTAATATTTACTTGCTTTTGTCATACATTTTGTTGATAATTGCTTTAAGTAAGACAGTACAAAATAAGCCACATACAACTGTGATGTAATGAACAAGCCAGGATACTGAGAGGCTGGTTATGAAAAAGATGCAATTTTCAAAGCTTGAACCAATTTTTGTGAGACACAGAGTATAAATGAGATGAAGAACTGTCAACTTTTCTCTCCTAATCCATGGATGTTCCATGTTTGTTTCTGAAGGCAGTATCAACCCAAGTTTTAGTTAACAATGAAGGGTACTATTAGTTATTCTCTTGTCTTTAAAACTCACCACGGTGGAAGAAAGGATGAACCCATCTATGCATGTATCAATAAAAAAGTAACTAGAAGAAAATATAAAACTTTGTGTATAATAATCTTCTAACTGCATAAACTAAGGTTTTTGAAAAAGGACAAACCTGAAGACTTAAATTGAGCCTAACTCTCTCACAATAGATAAAATAAACACACCTTTAAAACGAAAACTGTTTCTTTATAATTTTAGGTTTTGCAATTTCAGCACTTAAAATCTGTTTTCCTTCATTCTTAGGGCACACTGCCATCATTGTCTCAAATGTGTGCCTTAAAGATGCCTGAGATCCAGATTAAAATTATTAGCTTTTCATATATAATTATTAAAATAGTTAAACATAGATTAACGAATGAAAAAAAAATCTAGCTAACTCCAATTACTGAATCTTGGAAATAGAAAGGGCATTGGAAATCCACTAGTCCAACCCAACATTTCAGATGGAAAGACTGAGAGGTTAAGAAACTTGTAGGTTAATGGTCAAACAGGATATAGAACATAGATCTCCTAACTTGAAGCCCAATGTCCCCTCTTCCACCTTCCCACTTGCTCTAATTCCATTTATCGTCATAAGAAATCATAACTCGATATAATCCTAGGCTTATCTTGACAAACTCAGAATCCTATCTGGGACTTCCATTCTTGGTGCTGCTACATACAGTTCAGGGAATTCAGGCAAATGTGGCTTCAGAGGCTTGCAACTTTTCTGTTTCCAGCAGGGTGTCCCAAAAGTCTTAGTGCAGATTAAGTTATTTAAAGCTTAAAATTGCACTAAGACATTTGGGACATCCTATATTTAGCTTAGAGCTGTGGTTTTCAAACTTTTTGGTCTCAGGACTTTCACTCTTAAAAATTATTGAGGACCCTAAGCTTTTGTTTATGTGGATTACAACTATGGATAGTTATCATATTAAAACTTAACTGAGAAATTAAAATATTTATTAATTCATTTAAATACTATAATAATAACCAGTAGATGTTAATACATAATCCATTTTTAAAGAAAAATAACTATATTTTCAAAAACAAAACAAAAAAATTTAGTGTCATTCTGTTTAATGTCTGGCTTAATAGCAGCCAGCCAGAGTCTCATTTGTTCGTGCATTCGGTTTGTTGTAATGTGATGTTTTGGTTGAAGGATATGAAGAAAATCTGGTCTCACAAAGGGAAGACCTTGTGCACCCTCTAAAAAGGTCTGAGGGACCCTTTTAAGAACTGCTGGCTTATGGAATGGTGCCTATGACTGGCCTTTCCACAGCTGCTGCAAATGCACATAAGTTTTTCTTCCCCGCTTTTAGAACTTCTTTATTTTTTTTCCAATGCAAAAATAGGAAGAAAGAAAAAGAAAGAGCTATCTACTATGTAAGGCAGCACAAGGCAGACTGTTAAAAATCTACGTTTTATTTTTTGGATCTTTCCTCTTCCAGCTGCCCCATAATTATAAGGTTCTTTCTAGTCTGAAGGAAGTAACTTTCCAATTTAGGTTTAAATAAGATTGTGAAACAGCCTCTCTGTTAAACAGAGTAGTTCTCTTAGCAAACCCATAACAATGGCTGCAGATTATACCTGCTTTACACTGCATACCTGTTTTTTTAAACAGGGTACACAAAACATTTTGAACACAAAATATTTTAAACAGACAAATCTGAATAAATTTAAAACACTGTTTATAAAATATATATTTTTGTTTGAAATATACTGAAACTGGTTTCATAATATTCTTTTTAAAAATAAAGAGTTAAATCTATTTATATAAAAATTAAGAACATTGATTTTTTTGAACACTGGGAAGTATGAAAATACTATAGTTGAAAACTTCAATGACTTTCTAGTAATTCAGCAGCATCTCAGGGTCCAAAAATTTAATCAATAGAGAAATAGCCTGAGTTCTTACCATCCACAAAATGGATCCAGACAACTGTTCAAACTGATGGGACCCACTCCATCGAGATTTCACTGTGGCTAGACCAAAATCACCTATTTTTACTGTGAGGTCTTCATGAAGAAATATATCTGAGGTGTAGTAAATAAAGGAAAACAATAGATCTCATTTTCCTATCAAGAGCAAGCATTATGAAGATTCTAGGTAAGAGATCTAATTTCTATAATTCTATAATATGATATTCTTTTAAAATAGTACTTTGTATTTCCTCTTAAATATGTTCCTCAATAAATATGTTTTCTAGGAAAGTCAGTAAATCTCTTAAAAACAATAAAAAAATAAAAAAAATAAATAAATATGTTTTAAACAATAATTAGTTTTATTTAGCCTTTATGACCTGCTTTAAAGATTTTTGGGGGCTTGAAATGTACTAGGATGAGGTGAGATGCTTTCCTAAGTTTATGGGAGAAATTGAAACTTTCCCTTTAGATTTTAGCAGTGTAGGCCCAGATATCCTCTTGGCACTGCTGGGCAAGCTGGAAAGGCTCTTCATTGGAATGAAGATGCTGGAAGACAGGATCTTAGTCTGAGCTTAGGGAAGAAGAAAAAAAATTATGTTTTTCTCACCTCATTGTTATATAATTTAGAACCTTCAGTTATATTTCAACTACTACTTAGCAAGGTCAAAGGGCTGAAAGAGACTAGTAAATAGCTACAAAGCTATCAGTTTTGTAGTGTTGATAGAACCTACACAAACAATCAAAAAAGTCCAATTAGCGTAAAGACTTTTGATAGATTTTTTTGTAATGCTCTGTTATTCAGAAACCAAAAGCAGGCTATAGTATTTTGCTCTCCTATACTTGCATGCAAACTTCTTTATTAATTCTCTTTACAGTATATTAAACTTAGCATGAAAACTTTTTACATAATGTGAAGACAAAATGCAGAAGAAAAAGTCAGGATGCTTTCAAACTTCGCAGACAAATTTCAGGAAGGATACTATTACTCTTGAGGTCTCTGTGGATGATTGACTTGGCGTGTAAGTAACTGAAAAACAAAACATCATTTTAACCTGAGTAGGGCTAAAGGACTGTGGCCTCAAAATCTATAGAACATATTCAGGGGTATAAAGACTTATTTATTTAGAATCATGATACAATCGAAAACTGTATACTGTACATTGTGATAACCCCTTTACATAATATTAAAATAGACTATAAATGAATTTAAGATTACAGGAACATATTACTGTTAAGGTACAGTCAAAATCTTGTTTTCTATTAAAAGATTTTGCTTTATCTTTTACTAGTTACCAATACAAACCTTTCACTCCAGTCATGCCTATTTATCCATGTCCTTTAAATATACCTTTACATTTAATTGCATCTCTGTGTTCAATGCTCCTCTACTATACCCATCCTTCCAAATTAGCTTTCATTTTATTTTCCACTATTCATACTCATCCTTTAAGACTGAACACAAATTCTAACTCCTGAGTGAAGCTTTCCCATGATCAATTCAATGGAAAGTGATCCTTCATTTTTCAACTTATATAGCGATTATCATAACAGTTTGATTCCTGTGGCCTTTTTCTTAATGTTCCTATGTTAGCTTCCTATTTAGAATGTAAACTCAACTAGAATATAAAAGTTTGATTGATAAATTAAAACTATTTTAAAAGGTAGTATCTTAAAATACCTTCTTAAAGCTAGTGAGGAGCAAATTTCCTCTATAATGGCCACAGTGGGTCTATTTTAAAGTCAATGATAAGTTTAAATAATCTGTTATCCCTAAAAACTGCTTTAGTTGCATTCAAGGCAACAGCTGTGTCTAGTTTACTTCTGTTTGTCCCAGTGCCTAGTATAGTGCCTGGCACGTGTGGTAAGTCTTCAATACATGTCTGCTGAATCAACTACAATGGGATGCATATAAGGTCCTAGTCAAGGTTATTTTTATTCATTTAATACTGGAGAGAAGAGATAAATGTATAACACTTCTGAAATCTGACAATGACCATTAAGAAGTAAGTTTTGCCTTACTATGAGAATTTAAAATCCAAATAGTATATTCAAAATTATGTAATGAAAACTGTTAACAATGGAAGATCTGTAAACAATTGAGATTATTCACAATATCTCATCTTCATTTAAACTTCCTCATTCTCCCCAACATCTTGATTTTAAAATTATATTTTTAGTCAAAATTTTCATTTCAAATTACTATTTATCCAAAGTAATCCCTTATCCTCCAATTACTCTCTCATAGTATACTGTTAATTTCCTTCACAACATTTACTACAATTGAAAATCATCTTGCTGTCATGACTTTAGGCCCAGTGTTCTACATCGTACTATCACTCTTACATTGAAAGAAAATGTGATGTCAGTCATAGGTGTCATCTGCTTAAAAAGTTCTGCAGTGACACAGAAAGGTAAAAACATGTGGAGATAAATAGGTCCCAATCAAAAGTTTTTTCAAGATGGGGAGACAATGTCTCTGTTAGAAAGAATGGGGAATAAAGATGGTGGTGTTGGTGGAGCTATGTCTTGCAATCAGTGAGACCTGGGATCTAGTGCATAGCTAAAGGTGTTGGTCTTTGAAAAGAGGTTTTCTCCTATGAGATTTTTAAAAAGACAACTAACGTAATGGGTTTCAACCATATGAAAATATGGAGACATGTTAAAATTAAAAGAAGGAAACACAAAAGTATTTTCTTGATGAATAGTGTCAATCCTTTCAACAAACTCAATGCAAAGAAGTTTAGCAAGAATCAAGTAGATAGAAATGTAGCTGGAGGGGTGAAGAAGGAAACTTTCTGACCAGGAATGTATTAAATAATTAACAAGACATAAATGTGAATGCTGAGCTAGTGATCTAACCAGAGTTAGCATAAATCCATTACAAGCCAAGTTGCAATAGCTGCAACTTGAAATATACCACCTTATACTTGTGTCATCTTTTATAATTTACAATCTGCTTTCCCAATTTGTATCTCATTTACTAATTCTCTATTTCTATAACAAAAGCAGTAAAGAGTAACTGCTACCCTAAATAATTCTATATAGGTTGACACTAAAACATAATTTTCAAAGCACCAACCAGTACCAAAATGGAAGTTGCCAAAAAACACATAACTAATTGAGGGTAGGGAAGAGAATAAGAATAAATCAACTTTAGGCCGGGCGCGGTGGCTCACGCCTGTAATCCTAGCTCTCTGGGAGGCAGAGGTGGGCGGATCGTTTGAGCTCAGGAGTTCGAGACCAGCCTGAGCAAGAGCGAGACCTCATCTCTACTATAAACAGAAAGAAATTAATTGGCCAACTAATATATATAGAAAAAAAATTAGCCGGGCATGGTGGCACATGCCTGTAGTCCCAGTTGCTTGGGAGGCTGAGGCAGCAGGATTGCTTGAGCCCAGGAGTTTGAGGTTGCTGTGAGCTAGGCTGATGCCATGGCACTCACTCTAGCCTGGGCAATAAAGTGAGACTCTGTCTCAAAAATAAATAAATAAATAAATAAATCAACTTTACTTTGCTATAAATGATACAGAAGTCTATCCATTATTTAGGATAATTAGACTGGACCTCCCTTTTACCTTTTTAAGATATTAAGGAGAACATTACAGGTTTACAAAAGTACTAGGAAAGAACAAACATACTATCAACCAAATGAATATTACATTCTCTGGACAGGCTACTCTTAGGAGTCTCTTTCCTTGAAGAAAAAGTATCCACCTATAGAATCACTTAATCTTTTTTTTAAATTTTATTTTAACGATGTTTTTAAATCATTTCCTTGGAACACACAATGAGAATATATTTGCTGGGGAATGAAAAAGAATACAACATCAATTCAGTGCACAAAACTACTCTAAAACCTAAGGATCTATTCTCACATTTTTCATTAATTCCAGGATGATAAATTCCAACATTAAACTTGGAGCTTCATCCAACTCAACTTTCCTAGAAGCACACAAACAAATTAAAATTCCTTTGGGGTTGCCATGAAGTCTTTCAAATATGGGATACCAACCTTGGTTTCAAGTAATTTCTTGCTGCCCCAACAGAATCACTTAATCTTGAAACTGCAAAATAATCTGGCAAAATTTGTTCTCTACTTCTTTCAAGCTCTTATCCAAGATTCAGTTTTTCAACATTCTTTTAGAGCATAATATAATGCTCCAAACTAAATACTTCATATTTGGTCTGATTAATAACAAACTAGAGTGAGATTCTCATCTTCGTCTTCCTGTGGTGGGCATAAAAAACTTATTAAATCAGACATTATTGTGATTATTATGGCAGCCATAGACACTCTGACTCCTATTAAGATTATATTCACTTACAACCCTAGAATAATTCTTCTTGAACTGCTCCTATAAAACATTTTCCCTATCCTACATTTATTTGTATACTTCTCTCTTTTGGATTTGGATATGATTTTTGTATTTTGTAGACATGGCTTATAATTTCAGTTTATTAATATTTTAACATTCACTAAAAAATAGGTTTTTAAAAATCAGCATGCTAATGATGCCCTCATATAAGTTACTTCTAAATATGCTTGTCGTATTCAAGAGAAGACTGAGGACAGAAATCTCCTTCTAGTGTGCTACCTTCAGGTATGATCATTTATCCAGTATGACCGGTTAAATCCTGACATTCACGGTGTGTCTCTCAATCTTATCCTTATGAATACCATGAGGCTATCATTCAAATGCCTTGCTGATATTATGGCTACACCAACTGGCTAATTTATCAGTCTAGTCTATTTGTCAAAGCCCCTAGTATCTCTCACTTAAATTTACTATTTTCTTGTTTTTTTAACTATTTCTAAAAACCACAGAATTGGCCTACTCAGACAACTGCATTCCACAATTCCACAAAAGTTCATCAGACTTCAGGCACCAACCTGAATCTTTCCTCAAACACCCTAGCCACTCATGGAGCCTACTGGACGGGCAGCCATGACAGTGATGACAGTGTCAAATTATAGTTTCTCTTCTACTTTGATGCCCCTCTGCTCCCTTCATAATCACAACGTGGATAGTAAACAGGATCAATGAGAATGACATCTTGCTACATATCTGTAGTCAGTAATTATTTACCACTTTAAAAATAATTAAAATCACCAATAAGTAGAGTTCACGTATTTTTTTTTTTTTTTTTTTGAGACAGAGTCTCACTCTGTTGCCCTGGCTAGAATACTGTGGCGTCAGCCTAGCTCACAGCAACCTCAGACTCCGGGGCTCAAGCAATCCTTCTGCCTCAGCCTCCTGAGTAGCTGGGACTACAGGCATGCGCCACCATGCCTGGCTAATTTTTTCCATATATTTTTAGATGGCCAATTAATTTCTTTCTAATTTTAGTAGAGAAGGGGTCTCGCTCTTGCTCAGGCTGGTCTCGAACTCCTGATCTCAAGCAATCCTCTGGCCTTGGCCTCCCAGAGTGCTAGGATTACAGGCATGAACCACCACGCCAGGCCCAAGTTCACGTATTTTTAAGCTGTGCTCCATAGTAGCCTAAATTCCATTTTTACTCTCATTAGTTTCTTTCACTTTTAAAAAAAACGAATTTGTTGAGGTATAATTCATATCCAACACAAAATTCACCCATTTTAAATGTATAGTTTAAAAAGTTTCAACAAATATATACATTTGTGTAATGACCAGCTACAATCAAGATAAAGAATACCCATCATCCCTAAAAAGTTTCCTCATACATTTTTGTAATTAATAACACTCTTTAGGTTCAGGCAACAATTGATAATGATTTTTCACTACAGATTAGTTTTGCCTGTTCTTTAAGTTCATAGCAAGGAATCGTACAGCTTATTTTGTCCAGCACAACAATTCTGAGATTCACATGTTTGTTGAAGGTAGTGTTACAAGGTATGGATATATCACAACTTATCCATTTATTTGTTGGACATTTGGTTTGTTCCCAGGTTGTGGCAATTATGAATAGGATACCATACACATTCACGTGCAAGTCTTTGTTGCTGACTCATGTTTTCTTTCTTTTTTTTTTTTTTTTTTTGAGACGGAGTCTCACTTTGCTGCCTGGGCCAGAGTGAGTGCCATGGTTCAAGCAATCCGACTCCCTCAGCCTCCCAAATAGCTGGGACTACAGGCGTGAGCCACCATGCCCAGCTAATTTTTGTTTCTATTTTTTTTTAGTTGACTGGATAATTTTTTCTATTTTTAATAGAGATGGGGTCTCATTCTTGCTCACGCTGATCTCGAACTCCTGAACTTAATCTTCCCATCTCGGCCTCCCAAAGTGCTAGGATTACAGGCATGAGCCACCGTGCTACGACCTCATGTTTTCATTTCTTCTGGGTCATTAGGTAGGATTAGAATTGCTCATATGATAACTTTAACCTTAAAAGAAACTGCCAAACTATTTCCAAAAATGAATTGTATCATTTAAAATTATTATCAGCAATGTATAAAAATTCCAGTTATTCTTCCTTCATCCTTGCCAATTCTTGGTATTGTTGGTTCTGATTATAAGCATTCTACAATGAGACAGTAGTGCTGTCTCACTGTAGGTTTTTAAAAAAATTTTTTCAGAGACAGGTGTCTCTTTGTTGCCCAGACTGAAGTCAAACTTCGGAGCTCAAGTGATCCTCCTGCCTCAGCCTTTGTGCCACTGTGCCTGGCTATCATTGTAGTTTTATTTTGCCTTTTCCTAATGTCTAATGATGGTTGAATATTTTTGCATGTGCTTATTTGCCATTCATATGTCTTAATTAAGTATTCAAATCTTTTGCCCATTTTTTCATTGAATGGTATGTTTTATTATTGAGTTAAGAGTTCTTTATAGGTTTTGGATATAAGTCTTTTATTAGATAATGTGTTTTCAAGCATTTTCTCAAAGTCTATGGCTTGTCTTTTCATTTTCTTAACACTATCTTTCAAAGAGCAATAGTTTAAAATTTTTTTTTTATTTCGGCATATTATGGGGGTACAGATTTTAAGGTTTCAATAAATGCCCATTCCCCCTCTCCCCCCACAAGTCTGAGTCTCCAGCATGACCATACCACAGATGGTGCACATCTCACTCATTATGTATGTATATACCCGACCCCCTCTCCCCAATAGTTTTAAATTTTGATTTTTACTTTTTTGCTTTCTTTTAGGATCCTAAGAAATTTTTGCCAATCTTTAGGAAACAAATATTTTCTCCTGTATTTCTTGTAGACAGATTTAGTCTTAGGGCCTTTGATCCATTTCCAGTTAATTTTCATGTCTTGTGTCAGGTAAGGGTTAATGGTTTATTTACTTTTTCTGTATAGATATAGAGTTGTTGTAGCAACATTTTCTGAAAGGACTATCCCCATGAATTGCCTTGGCACCTTGGTAAAACAAAAAACAAAACAAAACAAATGACTACAGACGTATTTCTAAGTTTTCTATGCTGTTTCATTGATTTATATGTCTACCTTTATGGCAATACCACACTGTCTTGACTACTGTGACTTTATAATAATAAGTTCTGAAACCTCACAGAAGTCCTTGGACTTGTTCTTTTTTTTAACTTTTTTTTTATGAGACAGAGTCTCACTTTATTCCCAGGCTAGAGTGAGTGCCGTGGCATCAGCCTAGCTCACAGCAACCTCAATCTCCTGGGCTCAAGCAATCCTGCTGCCTCAGCCTCCTGAGTAGCTGGAACTACAGGCATGCGCCACCATGCCCGGCTAATTTTTTCTACATATATTAGTTGGCTAATTAATTTCTTTCTATTTATAGTAGAGACGAGGTCTCTCTCTTGCTCAGGCTGGTTTTGAACTCCTGACCTTGAGCAATCCGCCCACCCCAGCCTCCCAGAGTGCTAGGATTATAGGTGTGAGCCACCGCTCCCGGCCTTGACTTGTTATTCTTTATTTTCAAAATTGTCTTGACTATAAATTTCCAGCCATTGCATTTCCATATAAATTTTAGTATTAGCTTGTCAGTTTTAAGCAAAAGCCTGTTGAGATTTTTATTGGGATTGTACTGACTCTAGAGATCAATCTGGGAAGAATTAACATTTTTTTTTAAGACAATCTCACTTTGTTGCCTGGGCTAGAGTGCTCTGGTGTCAGCTTAGCTCACGGCAACCTCCAACTCCTGGGTTCACATGATCTTCCTGCCTCAGCCTCCCGAGTAGCTGGGACTATAGGCACACACCACCATACCCAGCTAACTTTTCTATTTTTAGCAAAGACAACAGGGTCTCACTCTTGCTTAGGTTGGTCTTGAACTCCTCAGCTCAAGTGATCCTCCCGCCTCGGTCTCCCAGAGTGCTAGGATTACAGGCATGAGCCACCATGCCCTGCCAAAAATTAATATCTTAATGTTGAATCTTTAATATACAAAAATGATATTTCTAAGTCTTTTCTGTTTCCTAGCTGGGACTCATATTGGAGAGGGCACTAATGTCCTTTTGGAAAATGCGGTCATCATAGCTACTAAGTAGAACACTGGCCTAAAAAGAATAAATGGGAATGTATGTAAACATGGAACATTATGGTATTGATAAAATAGAAACATCCTATTCTTTTTTAAAAAGTTCATTGCAAACATTCACAAGCCCAAACACATAAGATCAGAAGCATAATATTTACAAGAGTAAGGTAAGCCAATGGGGGAAAGGATAGTTTTTTCCAACAAATATTGCTAAAACAACTATAAATTCATATGGGGAAAAAAAATAGATCTCAATTCTTACCTCAGACCAGACACAAAAACTAATTTGAAGTGGACCAAAGACCTAAAACTAAAACCAAAACCGATAAAACTTCTACAAGAAAACAGAATTACTATCATGCTTTTGTACATATATAACTTTTTAAAGTAATTTTCATAATATTTTTACCTCATTTGTCTTCATAACCTTCATATTTCTGAGGCAGGCAAAAGGCAATCATTACAGTTATGCAGATGGGAAAGCCAAAGCCCAGAGAACTTAAGTGACATGACCAGAGAGTCATGGTGGAAAGGACATAGGTTTTGAGCACAAAGATTTGGGTTTGAATTCACTTACTAGCCATATGACCATATTATACATTATCTAATTTATAATATGAAGATAATAGTGTTTGTTTATTTTTTTAGAGACATGGTCTCACTTTGTCACCAAGGCTGGGGTACAGTAGGATGGTGTCTCACTGTAATCTCAAATTCCTGGGCTCATGATCCTTCCGCCTCAGCGTTCAGAGTAGCTAGACTATAGGCATGCACCACATCCAGCTAATTTTTAAATTTTTTGTAGAGATGGAGTCTTGCTATTTTGCCCAGGCTGATCTTGAACTGTTGGCCTCAAGTGATCCTCCAACCTCAGCCTCCCAAAGTTCTGGTATTACAGGCATGAGCCACCACATCCAGCCAATAATGTTTATCTTGATGGGTTATTTCTTTCATTTATTTACCACATTTTAATGAAAGCACTATGTGCCAAGCAAGAACTATGCTCAGTCCTGGAGATAAAGTAGAAAATACCTACATTTAAGGTGCTTATACTTTAGTGTGGAAGACAGAAAATAAAGTATATAGTATATCACACAGTGATAACTCTAAGAAAAAAAAAAAGCAGGGGCAGGGGACAGGGAATGCTGAGTTGCAGGGGGTTGTAATTTTATGCTAGGGAGGGCCTCCTTTCAAAGGACATTTTGAGTAAAGACTCCAAGGAGGTGAGGGAAAGAGTACACAGATACGGGATAAAAACACTCTAGGCAGACGGACTAGCAAGGGCAAGGCTTTAAGGCAGGCATGTGCCTCCCATGTTCTAAGAAGCAAAAAGGCAAAGTGAGGCCAGGAACAGAGTAAGCTAGAGGGGGAAGAGCAATAGATGAGTTGAGAGGAGTATAGAAAAGTCAGGGAGTGGGGTAGGAATAGTGGTAGTGGTGACCTTGAGATAGACCTATTGTAAGGACTTTGGTTTTCATTCTGAGTGAAACATGGACACTAGAAGAACAGAGGAGTAACATAACCTAAGTTTTAACAGGACCATGTGGGCTACTGTTTTGAGAATGAATTGAAAGTAGGCAAGGTGGAAGCTGGGAGATAGGCAATAATCCAGGCAGAAGATAATGGTGGCTTGAATTAGGGTGATAACAGAATAAGCAATAAGAAGTTATAAGATTCTAGATATAAAAAACAAACAAAAAACAAAAACCAGAAAAGATTTAGATATACTTTAAAGATAGAGCCCAAAAGAGATGATGATAGATTGGTTGTGTGGTGTGAAAAAGAAAGAGAGTCAAGGATCACTACAAAATGCTAGCTATAAACAGCTGAAAGAAAAGAGTTACCAGTTACTGAGATGAACAGAATGTAGGAAGACAGGCTTGAGGGAAAAGATCATGAACTCAATTTTACACACATTAAATTTGAGAGGTCCCTTAGACAAACAAATGGAAATGTTGAACAGACAATTGGATATGAGAGTCTGGAGTACAGAGGAAATAAATTGGCTGGAGATTGGCATAGATCTGATATTTAAATGATTTTTAAACCATAAAACTGGATGAGATCACCAATGCAGTAAGAGAAGAACCAGCTGAGAAGGTCAGGATAGTGCATAGAACGATAATCAGGAGAAAATGCTTTAAAGCAATGTTTCTCAAAGTTTAGTGTAGATATGAATCATCTGGAGATCTTATTAAACTGTAGACTCTGATTCAATAGATCCGGGGTGGTGTCTAAATTCAGCAATTCCAAAAGGCTACCAGGTAGTACAGATGCGACTCAGATCACATTCTGAGTAGCAAGAGACTAAGAACATGAAGATTAAGCAAGGGATTCATATGTTTCATGAAGGATGTGGTCAACTGCATCATACGTTTCTTTTCTTTCTTATTTATTTATTTATTTATTTATTTATTTTTTTGAGACAGAGTCTCACTCTGTTGCCCAAGTTAGAGTACCATGGTGTCTGCCTAGCTCACAGCAACCTCAAACTCCTGGGCTCAAGCAATCCTTCTGCCTCAGCCTCCTGAGTAGCTGGGACTCCAGGCATGTGCCACCATGCCCGGCTAATTTTTTTCTCTATATATTTTTAGTCAGCCAATTAATTTCTTTCTATTTATATTAGAGACGGGGTCTTGCTCTTGCTCAGGCTGGTTTCAAACTCCTGACCTTGAGCAATCTTCCCACCTCACCCTCCCAAAGTGCTGGGATTACAGGCACGAGCCACCACGCCTGGCCTCTTTTTTTTTTTTTTTTTTTGAGACAGAGTTTCACTCCATTGCCTGGGCTAGAGTGCTGTGGCATCAGCTTAGCTCACAGCAACCTCAAACTCCTGGGCTCAAGCAATCCTCCTGCCTCAGCCTCCCAAGTAGCTGGGACTACAGGCATGTGCCACCATGCCCGGCTAATTTTTCTATATATGTTTAGTTGTTCAGAAAATTTATTTCTATTTTTAGTAGAGACGGGGTCTCGCTCTTGCTGGTCTCGAACTTCTGTGCTCAAACAATCCACCCGCCTCGGTCTCCCAGAGTGCTAGGATTACAGGTGTGAGCCACCGTGCCTGGCCCATCATATGTTTCTGATAGGTCAAATAAACTGTGGACTGAGAATTTAACCACTGGATCTAGCAACATGGAGGTTATCAATAACTATCTTATTCAGGAGATGTTTCGTAGAGCGGAAGCGGCAAAAACCAGAGTGGAGTCAGGTCCTAGATAAAAATGGAGGAAAGCAACCAGAGGGTGTGTACCAACAACTCTTTTGAGAAGTTTTACTGTAGAAGGAAGAAGAGAAATGAGGTGATAGCTGAAGAGGGAAGAAGGATTAAGGGAGGGTCCCCTACAACTTTTTATTATGAAAATTATAAGCATATGGGAGGCTGAGGCAGGCAGATCGCTCAAGGTCAGGAGTTTGAAACCAGCCTGAGCAAGAGCGAGACCCCCATTTCTACTAACAATAGAAAGAAATTAATTGGCCAACTAAAAATATATATAGAAAAAATTAGCTGGGCATGGTCGTGCATGCCTGTAAGTCCCAGCTACTGGGGAGGCTGAGGCAGGAGGATTGCTTGAGCCCAGGAGTTTGAGGTTGCTATGAGCTAGGCTGACGCCACAGCACTCTAGCCCGGGCAACAGAGTGAGACTCTATCTCAAAAAAAAAAAAAAAGACAAGAAAAGAAAAGAAAATTATAAGCATATAGAAAAATTAAAATAATAAACACCTATGAACTTTCCCATCTAAATCTAACAACTATCAACATTCTGCTGAATGTGCATTATAAGAAACACATTTTAACAAAGGAGAGAATCCAGTAGGAAAGGAAAAATTAATGATGAACAACATAGGGGATTTACTCAAAAGACATCTGTGAGTAGGAGCAAGGGGTTGGGATCTAGTGCACAAATGGAGAGGCTGGCTTTTATCCTTTAGTCATAAGATGGGAGAAACTGGTTTGAATGCAGCTAGGTAGGTAGATGTCATGCTTCTAATTTTCTTAATGAAATGGCAAGCAAGGTCATCGGCTGACTTCTTCGAGAAGAGGTTTTAGAGGCTTAAGTATATGAGGTTTTGAGGAGGCATGACAGTTTCTAAGAGAGAAGGAGAATGAATGAACGGGGAACTCAAAATATGACTGCTATATGACCTTAAGGGCCCACTGAAGTTGTTGAAGAAATTATGCTGGAGAAGCAACATGGTATAATGGTTAAGGGAACACACTCTGGAGGCAAAGTGCTTGGGGAAAACTACTTGACCTTTCTATATCCTGGTTTCTTCATCTGTAAAATGGGGATAATAATAGCATCTACCACATAGGGTTACTGAGTAAATGAAGTAGTGTATATAAAGTACACAGAATAATGTCTGGCATGTAGTAAGTGTATATTGTCACTAAAAACATAAATACATTAATGTATATAAAGAAACCCCACAGAACATAGTTGGTATTTTAAAAAAAGAGAGTGTGAGTTAATAGTAGCAGATCTGGGGGCAGAAGATAATATTTATTGACCAGTAAGTATTCTTTTTTTAAGAGACAGGGTCTCGCTCTTGCTCAGGCTGGTCTTGAACTCCTGAGCTCAAGTGATCCTCCTGCCTCACCCTCTCAGAGTGCTAGGATTACAGGCATGAGCCACCCTGCCCAGCTCAGTAAAGATGTTTAAAATAAGAGTGAAGGCTGGGTAGGGTGGCTCATGCCTATAATTCTACCACTCTGGGAGGCCAAGGCAGAAGGATCACTTGAGGTCAGGAGTTCAAGACCAGCCTGAATAAGAGTGAGACCTCCGTCTCTACTAAAAATAGAAAAATAAGCCGGGCGTCATGATGCACGCCTGTAGTCCCAGCTACTTGGGAGGCTGAGGCAGGAGGATCACTTGAGCCCAGGAGTATGAGGTTGCTGTGAACTAGGCTTACACCATGGCACTCTAGCCAGGGCAACAGAGTGAGACTCTGTCTCAAAAAAATAAAATAAAAAAATAAAAAATAAAATAAGAGTGAAAAAAGAAGGCTAACTCAGTATGACTGCATATTTTAAAAACAACAAACCATTGTGTAGAGTATTAAAAAATTCTGAAAGGATATACAATACACATCAAAATATTAATGACAGTTATCTCTTGATGGTGGATGACTGGGGCTTCTTAATTATGTTTATATTTTCTGAATTTTCTCTAATTATATATTTCCTTGTAACATGTTTTATTTTGAAATTAAGAAAATCTACAACAACAAAGGATAATGTAGAAATCACTCATATTCTAAGCATAATAAATCTTCTTAAAATTTTTATACATTTGCCTTCTCCTATGGTTTGAATACGGTTTGTCCCCACCAAAACTCATTTTGAGGCTTGGTCTCCAATGTAACGGTGTTGAGAGTAATGAGACCTTTGAGAGGCATTTGGGTCATGAGGGATGCCCTCATGAATGCAGCAGTGAGTGAGTTCTATAGCAGCCAAGAGCAGGTTGTTACAAAGAGGTTGCCCTTTTTGTTTTGCCCCTTCTGCACATGCCCACTTCCTCTTCTGCTTCTCTGCCATGTTCCTATGCAGTAGGAAGGCCCTCAACAGAAGGTGAACAGATGCTGGCACCATGCCCTTAGAAGTCCTGGCCTATAGAACTAACTGTAAGAAATGTTTCCTTTAACCACTTCAGTACAGTGCTCACCGGCCTCGAAACTTTGCCCACAGTGGGCGCTCATAGTCCGCACGATAGTTTGTGCTGTGCATTGAGGCTACAGTCGACGCTCGGTTGTGCGCATTCATCTGTGGCTTATTGACTATAGTCGACGCTCGTACTGAAGTGGTTAAAAATTACCTCGTCTCAAGTATTCTGTTAAAGCAACAGAAAATGGATGAACACCTCCTGTCTTTTTTGAAAGTTTATACTTGTAGAGTCCTTTCTATCAAAAGAAAGAAACAATTAACAATAGAATGTTACAGATAAACCTAAAGCCCTTCTCCTTGATAGCTGCCACCATTCTGACTTCTTTTTGCCATTCTTGGAGATGATCACTACTGAACTTGGTCTGTGCCTTCTAACCTTTATTTATATACTTGTGTGTGTATGCATACACACACCCCACTTTAAAAAACGCAAATATAAAATGTGTTGTGTTTTAAAAAAAATTTAAGTGGTCTCATGTTGTGGCTCGCTTTTCTCACATGACATCATATTTTAAAGCCTCTATGTTGACACATACATAATTCATTTCTTTTAACTGCTATATACCACTCCACTGCACACATGTGCCAATATTTTATTTATCAGTCCTCTCCTGATGGACATATGTGTTTCCAATTTTTCACTAATATATGGTTCCCTATAATACATCTCTTTCTTGTACACATTTCTTGGAACAAATGTTAGTGTTTGGGGGAGTTAGAATAAGCATTTTTCTATTGTAATATATACTTCCAAAATGCCCACAGGGTGGCTGGTTCCATCAGGAATATCCCAGTAAGCAATTCCTCTAATCTTTACAAACACATGATTTCATCAGAATTCAGGCATTTTACCAATTCCAGTAGGTACTTTTTTGTTTTACCTTGCATTTTTCTGATTATTATCAGCATACTCCTTTCTATTATTATTTTTACCTACCAGAAAATCATGTTCACTATAATTATTCTTTGGCCAATTAGGATTGTTTTCAATCACTAATACATGGTTGACTATCTTTTCAGCTTTAATGTATCCTTCTATTTTCCTTTCAACTGGGTTTACTTATGAGTAAAAAGGGCATGCTCTTCATTGCTTTAAAAAAGTAAATTGTAAGGATTTATCCACAAATTATTTTTAATCATCTTATTTTCAGTTATAACATTTCTGTGAGTATACCAACAGGGCACAACTTTTTCTATGTGCCTCTCTGATTTAACGTTAATAAATTTTCCGAGAAAGCTAAATTAAAAATCATACCATAAATATTATACTGAAATTAAAAGTCCAGCAAAGAAATGGCATGATGGATTGATCATTCCTGAAATTCCTTTAGTAGCAATATTCTTAAAATACCTTGGTCCTTGGGCTGAATCAATGACTGGCAGGTGAGAAGATAGTAAAACATACTTTATAACCCTGATTCCTCAGAGTAAGTTTTTAATTATCTACCAGTAGAATAATTCTGTTCTCTTCACATAAACCTAGGATTTAGGAATGATCTTTCACTGAAGTACAAATAAAGACAGATCCACACAGGAAAGTGTTATTATCCCCCGTCTGCTCATGTACTGTAATCCAATAAAGATGACACATTTGAAAGTCCTAATGATTCAACTTTGCTAATTATTATTATTATTATTATTTTTGAGACAGAGTCTCACTTTTGTTGCCTGGGCTAGAGTGCCATGGCGTCAGCCTAGCTCATAGCAACCTCAAACTCCTGGGCTCAAGCAATCCTTCTGCCTCAGCCTCCCAGAAGGCTGGAACTACAGGCATGCACCACCATGCCTGGCTAATTGTTTTTCTATATATTGTTAGTTGGCTGATTAATTTATTTCTATTTTTAGTAGAGATGGGGTCTCACTCTTGCTCAGGCTGGTCTCAAACTCCTGACCTTGAGCAATCCGCCTGCCTCGGCTGCCCAGAGTACTAGGATTATAGGCATGAGCTACCGCACCCAGCCCAACTTTGTTAATTATTAGAGGTCTTGTTTTATAAATGACTGCAACTCCAGCTCCTTATACAATAAGTTAGTATGCTCTTATTCTGCATATACCCTGGGACTTCAGAATGAATTTTGGTGAGTAGTCAGAAAAGATCACTTTCAACAGCATATGGAAGACATTTAGGGGGCAGAATATTCTGAAATGAGGGCTTTGCACAAGTACATTACTAAGTGGCTATTTCAACAGTCTATCGACTTTTGTCTAGCTATGGACTATATCTAGTTTATTCTGTCCTTTGTGAGATGATGGTGGTCAGAGGAGGAGAAACCAAACATGAAGAGTCAAAAGGAGGTACAGTAAGATGGTAGCTGGAATGGCCAGAGAGAAGCAGTATTATCTGTGCATTTAGAAGGCTGTGCAGGGGACGGAAGGAAAGAGGGTTGGATGGGAGCTAAGAAGTTGTTAATTACCCAAGCAGGCTTCTAACTGGAAAGACCTGATGAAAATAATTCCAAAAAAAAAAAAGCCCTCAGGATGAAAGTATGGTTAGTATTCAAAAATGAACAAGCACTGGAAATAGAGAGGAAAAGTAAGGTATGTAAAGAATTCTACTTGTGTCATTTGATCCATGGGAATAGACAGGGAGAATAAAGGGAAAACCAAACAGAGGCTGAAATGGGTGACCGGAAGCCAAAAGGTAAGTTAAAATCTTTTATGAAATCATTAGCAACAGTTAGAACTTAAAGAACGTGTTCATGATCCTTAGGATCATCCTGTTTGTCCTAGTATCTGATGCCAGTATATTAGAATAGATTTTGACTGTTTTCTAACAACAAAAACACAGTTCAATCCTATGTTATGAAAATAGTTGTGCTTTAGTCATTGATACTAGAGAAGAAAACAGGAAGATCCATTTAATAAGAAGCACTCATGCAATCTGGTTATGTGTTCCAATTAATTATATACATTTATGTAACTTGGTTCGTAAAACATGTATCCAGGTATCCTTTCTGAATAAGTGCATAATGCAGATAAACTAATATTAAACCATATAGCATTTTGCATAATAGTTTTTAAACTTTTTTTGCTGAGGACCCCTTAAAAGAATTCTGGGAAACTATTTAACTCCTTGTATACTTTAAATTAACATTTAAAAGTTAAGTTTAAATAATTATAAAGGGTATAATTTCTAGTGTACTATAAATATCAATATTTTAACTTTTTTTTATTCCTAGATGAATGTTCCTTAGAAAGCATCTGTTCTTTTTCAATGGATAGAAAGTCATCTTTTATCTCTCTGAAGAAATTGATAGGTTTTTTTTGAGGGCTGAAGGAGGTAACATTGCACTACATCTATTTGTCTTGAGTGCCTTTCCCGCTCTGTGCTTTAGTTTCTCTCATTTGCATCAGATTTTCCCTCTGATAGCTGGTGATCCAGAGATAATCTGTCTTACCAGACTAAGTGAGGGACTGGCAAGCTGTCTGGAAGCTTTGAGCATAGAGATGGGCTTGTTGGTCTTCTTTTTTTTTTTGAGACAGAGTCTCACTTTATTGCCCAGGCTAGAGTGAGTGCCATGGCGTCAGCCTAGCTCACAGCAACCTCAAACTCCTGGGCTTAAGCAATCCTGCTGCCTCAGCCTCCCAAGCAACTGGGACTACAGGCATGTGCCACCATGCCCGGCTAATTTTTTCTCTATATATTAGTTGGCCAATTAATTTCTTTCTATTTATAGTAGAGATGGGGTCTCGCTCTTGCTCAGGCTGGTCTCGAACTCCTGAGCTCAAATGATCTGCCCACCTCGGCCTCCCAGAGAGCTAGGATTACAGGCTTGAGCCACCGCGCCCAGCCTGTTGGTCTTCTTTTCTTTTCTTTTTTCTCCTCTGTCACCCAGACTGGAATGCAGTGGCGTGATTATAGCTCACCACAACCTCGCACTCCTGGGCTCAAGAGATCCTCCTGCCTCAGCCTCCCGAGTAACTGGGACTATAAGTGCATGCCACCACACCTGGCTAAAGGGCTTGTTGTTTTGAACTGTACAGTGTTCTAGGTGGAATCGCTGATGTTGCTTTCTTTGCGTCTTTCCTCTTGAGCTGGTGAGATTCTTTGGAGAAGAGTAAGTAAGGTTTGACTGGTAGCACTCTGGGAACCAAATGAAAGAAAGATAGGGCTAAGAAAATCTCCCTGTTTTGGGTAAGGTATAGAGGTCCTAGACATAGCTTAGGGTCCACCAGTCTAGAGATACTTGTTTTTCCCTCTTTAGAGAACAAACTTCCAGTTTACTGCCAGGATAGGGATGGAGCACTTACCCAGTGAGTAAGAAAAGATATTTACAGAAATAATAGTTTTTCAAACAGGCCTTTGCATTTTGGTTTCTTACCCCCTTGAGATAGCTGATAGTGCCAGTTCCTGAGATATTTGGGGGTTCTATGGTATAAATCAGGTGGGCTTTCATTTCTCCATTGCCAATTAATGATTTAGCCTTTGTGGTTTGACTAAGTGCATTATTACTTCTCCATCTGCTTTTCAGCTTTCAAAATGTTACTGTCGCCTTCCTGTTATCTCCATCCTTATACATTCATGCTTAAAAAAAAATTCCTTTATTATTGTTTTAGTGGAGTTTCAGGAGGGAGCAAAGACCTGTTGCCTTAACCTGGAACCCACATAGCCTTTTTAATAAGAGGATTTTTAATTTGCCAAAGCCTTCAGAATCTAAAGATGTATTGGTACATTTAACCAGTTGCATGTTATCATCTTGTAAGAAAGAACAAAAAAGAAAAAAAGGAACCATATCTTCTCTGGTTAATTTTAAGTTAGTATTAATGATAAAAGGTATATTCTGCTAGAGGGCTTAAAACTTAATTAGTACTTTTTTAGCTACGAAAGTCTAGGATAAACCAGATAGAATGATCTACGTTCATAGCCAGGTATACTGATTATATAGTGAGAGTTATTTAAAAATGTTAAAGTGTTTTAGAGTAGATAGACTAAAGTTTACCCTGATAATCTGAAACTGTAAAGTGATGGAAAAATTAACCTCTTTTCTATTACCCAGACTGCAGAGCTATTCAACTTGATAGTGTTCTTCTCTACTGTCTCTTCTTATCTTAATCAATACTAGCACTTCACTGCCTCATCATTGTTTCTAAAAATTATTTTTAATACTATTAATATTCTTTGCCAGCCCTTTTTATATCAAAAGCCTTTTTCTCCTCTGTTATTCTCTTTTATTACTTCTTTCACTATTATTCCCTTTCTTGACATTTCTGTTTTGATTGAGAAGGATTTGGCTTCTCTCTCTTCTGGAAGGTAAACCTATCGATAATATGCAGTTGTATGTAATCATTCTTTCATTTTTTCATTTAACAGATATGTATTGAGTACCTATCATAGGCCAGGTCCTATTCTAGGCATTAGGCATAAAACAATCAACAAAATCAAGTCCCTGCTCTCATACAGCTTGCACTCTAATAGGGGTGACAGACAATACACAAATCAGGTGGAGCTGGGTGTTATAAAGAAAAATAAGGATGGGGAGTACAGAGTGACAGGGTGGGGTGGGGAAACATTAGTTTTATAAGATAATCAGAGAATGCTTCTTTTATAAGGGGACATATGAACAGAGACTTAAGGGTATCTGTGGCATAAGTATCCCAAAGAGAATACAACAAGAATAAAGGCCCCGAAGAAGGAGCATGCTTGGCCTGCTGAAGAAACAGCAAAGAGACCAGTGGTATAGGACAAGAATAAGCTTTGTTTCTCTCTAAATGTTTACTATTTTTGCCATATCTTACTCTCACAAGAGTTTAATATAATGTTTTAGAGTTGAAGAGATTCAGATTCTAACATGTGAAAGGCTGAGATTGTTTTAGGTCTAGTGGATATGTGGGAATGTTACTGAATAAGGTCATAATTTGCTATAATAAGTATTTTGGCTGAATATAGGCTTCTAAACAATCTCAGTTATAGATATACTGCCTAGTTTTGAGAAAGAAAAGATGGTATGTGGGGAGATTTAACAGCCAGATCTGGTTTTGAGTTCTTTTTTTTTTTTTTTTTTTTGAGACAGAGTTTCACTTTATTGCCCAGGCTAGAGTGAGTGCCATGGCGTCAGCCTAGCTCACAGCAACCTCAAACTCATTGGGCTCAAGCAATCCTGCTGCCTCAGCCTCCCAAGCAACTGGGACTACAGGCATGTGCCACCATGCCCGGCTAATTTTTTCTGTATATATTTTAGTTGGCCAATTAATTTCTTTCTATTTATAGTAGAAGTGGGGTCTCGCTCTTGCTCAGGCTGGTCTACGAACTCCTGAGCTCAAATGATCTGCCCACCTCAGCCTCCCAGAGAGCTAGGATTACAGGCTTGAGCCACCGCGCCCGGCCTGGTTTTGAGTTCTGACTCTACATTTACTTGCTATAAGTGATCTTGAGTCACAGCTGTGGGTGTTAGTACATGTATACCCTTTTAACCTTTTATTCTAATTTTATAATGTAAAAGTTGCATGGTGGTTACAGAAAAAGAATACTGGATTGGGAGTCAGAAATAAATCCTGAGTTAAACACATTTGCTGCCACTTATTAAATGTGTGGCCTTAGACAAGTCACTTAAAAGCCTTAGTTATCTGTAAAAAGAAAATAAAAATGTCTTTTATAACATTATAAAGATTAAATGAGATAATAATCTATGCATGTGAAAGTGATTTATATACTATAAAATATTAAATTAAGATCATACCTATTTTTAAACTACTCACAGAGCTTTCAAGATTTATATTTTATTGAGTTTATAATTTTCATCTAAGTGTTTTCAAAATTTAATTTTACCCTCTGATTTACCTGTTCATTTGCACTCAAGGGTTGTACACAAAACTTATCTTTCAAAGTCAGTTCCCCGTTTTAACCTATGATAAGTTTTATAAAATAACTCTTTATCTTTTAAATTACATAGCAAAATTCCATAGATATGAACAACTCAACTTGAAATACTCAAAAAGGATCAGAATGCATATTTTCATTTAAACTTTATTAACTGACCATCTTGCAATAGAAAATATGGGCACACAGAGAAAATGATTTTAAAGGATAATTAATAATCATTTTTCATACTTCAACAACTGTTACTGACTTTTTAGTGGGGTTTTGTTTTTGCCTATCTTTATTTTCTGAACCTTTATTGCTTAGCTAAACATTGAGTACTAACCATAACTTTGCAGTCATATTTATTATCAAATACTTGATCTACATGATATGTGTTTTAAAGACTGTACTAGAGAAAGATATTTGTTTTTTAGTATCATATTATTAGCCATTAGTTAGTGTCTTTATACTGTTAGACAGTAATTTAAAATGCAATCCAAAAGAATTATCGGCCAAAGCTTTAAAAAAAAAAATCCTCAATGGTCTTCAAAAGTAATTTACAAGAGATTTAACAGAATGTAACTTACTCCATGCCCTGTGCAGTCTGCCGTGCAATATCTATAAGTTTGATCATCTCAAATTTGGTCTCAATGATGTGGAGATGGTGATATAAGCTGGAGCCCTCACACCACTGGGTAACAATAGCCAGTTGTGGCTTTGTGGAATAGCCCATGAAGAGTAGGATATTCACATGTCGTGTTTTCCTGTAAAAATACATGTGACAGCAAACAGTAAATATTGACAAACTTTAGCAATTTCTAAAAAAGGGAGCCAAAGCAGCCTATCAGTAAGATGTCAGAAAAAGATATTAACAACAAAAAAGCAATAGAAAGACGAATTTAGAAGAAACTGGGAATTGTCTGGTATAACCTCCTACCTTATTCAGAAACACTTTTTAAAATATATCTGACAGGCAACTATAGATTGCTTAAATACCTTCAATTATGGGAAGCTTATCATTGACTATGTGGCTAACCCCTATCTCTCTGTTTAAACCCCTACCTCTCTGTTTAAGTGGTTCAAATATTAGAAAGTTTTTCTTGTGTTGAGACAGAGTCATTTTCCCACAATTTCCATCACTAGCTTCCCTGTTCTACTCTCTGGAATAACTTTTTTTTTGCTCTCTGGAATAACTTTGCACCGTCTTGAACATAATACCCTTCCCTGGACTAAATATCCTCAGTTCTACTGATTATTTTTCTCCTAAATTATAGTCTTAGAATATTCCCAATTTAGGTGGTCCTCCCCTGGACAAACTCTACTTTGTCAATTTTCCTCAAGTCCCAGGCCCAGGACTAAATACAATCTCTAAATGTGTTCTGATAACCTTAAAATTTTAAGAGTATTCTTTCTATAAGTAGAACTATTATTTTATATGATCAGAATACTATATTTCCATTAACTCAGTCTAGGATTCAGTCTTCTATCAGATGTACTATATAATATTACATACCACTTAATATGGTTAAAGATAAAATACACTCAAATATACTCTATTTCTACATATTTATCCATTTTGAGTAAATCTGTAAAGCTAACAGTGTCTACCACTGCAAAACAGGAGCTAATGAAAATAGCTTCTTTCTCTAGAAAACAGTAATTCACACAAGCTCACCTGAGTACTCCTACTTCGTTTTTGAAGGCTTGTAACTGCTGAGGTGTAGGTGCTGTCACATTCAACATTTTCACGGCCACATCACCTAAAAGGTAATTGTCATTCCAATGATTGATTTATTTATTTTTAGAGGCAGGGTCTTTCCTCAGTCACCCAGGCTAGAGTGCAGTGGTATAATCATAGTTTACTGTCAACTTGAAGTCCTGGGCTCAAGGGATTGCCCCCCTCAGCCTCGCAGGCAGCTGGGACTACACACATGTACCACTATGCTTGGCTATTTTTAAAAATATTTTTGTAGAGACAGAGTCTTGCTATGATGCCCAGGCTGGTCTTGAACTCCTGGCCTCATGCAATCCTCCCACCTCGGTCTCCCACTGAACACAGATGTATTCACTTTGTGAGATTTCAGCTACTTGTTCATTTATGAGCACTTTTACACAGGTTGAGTATTCCTTATGTGAAATGTTTGGGACTAGAGGGTTCAAATTTCAGAGTTTTTTGGATTTTAGACTATTAAACATTATATTACTTAGTAGTCCAGCATCCCTAATCTGAATACCTGAAATCTTCTAATGAGCATTTCCTTTGCATGTCATGTTTAAAAAGTTTCAGATTTTGGAGCATTTCAGATTTTAGATGTTTGGATTTAAGATATTCAACCTCTATATGTATGATATTTCAATAAAAAGTTAAATAAACTTATTGACTTTTCCTAATTATCAAAGTAATACAGTGTTCATTCTATTATCTGTACCATATGATACTGTATAACCACTTAAAATGTTTAAAAACATTTTGAAAGCATAAAAAAACTTCCCATAATCATATCACTCAAAAATGACATTATATTGATGATGTATATCTTAGGAGGCTTCTGTATGTATGCAATGTGAATATTTATGAATACACAGGAAAAAAGAACCTAAGGAGAGATATATTATACAGCCATTTAAAAAATTGTTATAGATTTTTCTGTGACTTCTACAATATGGGGTATTATTACTGCCTTGTAAAATTTAATATACCAAAGACACTTTTCCATATAAATGAATGTAGCTATACTATACCATTTTAACTCCTATATAAACATATATGGAGATATCAATTTATTTGCCTAAGCCTCTATTAATGGACATATATTTATTTTCATTTTTCATTAATAGTAAATCTTTGATGAAAATACCTATTTGTTCATTTTTGTCCAATTACTTTCTCAGAATAAAGTCCTATAAATGGAATTGTTGGCTCAATAGACACATTGCCAAACTGTCCTCAAGAAAGTTTATACCAACTTATTTTCCCACCAGCAGCATCACAATCACAACTCTAAAATGATCAATTTAAGAAAATCTTTGTCTAAATGAGATACAAATGATTTCTATTTTTTGAATTTGCAATTATTTGATAACTAGTGAGGCCAAACATTTTTTATATGTTTACTGGTTATCTCTACTTCTTCCTTTGGTAAGTATACTTTTAAATATGTTTACTTGTGATTTATAATACAAATAAATTATCTTTTAGAAAGACTTCTAAAAGAAAAAAATCATTTTGGGGGCTAGTTAACTTAGAGGATATTCATCTTTAAAAATAATTGGCTACACTATAACAGGAGTCCTGGTTGTTGTGACCCAGTTTTTATTTCCCGTAATTTTGTTAGAAACCTTTGGAGTCTTACATCTGATCAAAATAGCTTAACGATGCAAATAGTAAATACTCCTTTTGATTTTTTTTTTAAATAAAATTGTTAAACATATCCTATTATTATGACTTGTGGCAAGATCACTGCATTATATACATACCATGCCACTTTCCCTTGTAGACTGTTCCAAATGATCCGGATCCAATTCTTTGTCCCACTGTAATCTGCCCATCAGGTATCTCCCAGTCATCACTTGAATCCCGTCTACCAAGTGTTTTCTTGATAAAAATAGTATAAAAAGTCAAGCCAAACCAAACCAAAGAGGAAAACTTTATATTTCACAGAGTATATTACCCTATGCCTGAGAGGTACTTAATTTATGAGGAGAATAAGATCTATTTTTAAAAAAACACTCTGGTGGAGTAATAGTTAAAAGTATGACTCCAAAAATATAAAACTTTAATATTGAAGTCGATATTAGGATGGAAATAATTGATTAAAAAATAGAAATTATTTATATGGTATATACAGAATTATTAAAATCTATAAAACAGTTTTTATCATTTTGAGGACTACAAGGGACAAGTACTTTATATGTGTGACTGGTTTTGGCTCCAAATCACAAAAATTTAAATTAACATATTATGGCAACTACTCTTTTCTAGTCAGTGCTAAATTTCCTCATACATATTATCTGATTAAGTTTCTCAAAAAAATAATCTCTATACATAATTACTATAGTAAGGTAATGGACATACCTATCCAATATACCCTATTGCTAAAATTATTAGATTTAATATAGATTCATTTTGCAGCAGAAAGTTAATTTTTCAAATAGGGAAGAATGTCCCTTGGTAGGTATTTGAATTGTGGACTAGCCTTTAGAATGTATATGCTAATCTTGCTTTCTAAACACTAGCTTACTCTCTTTTTCCTTACTTTAGAAACAGAACGCTATTGTTACTCTTCCAAACTGCCTTTTACTAAATTATATTATAGATGAGAAAAAAATTCAGTGTTGTGGGAAAATGCTTTAAGCAAAAAGCTATCCGTTCTTAAATTTATTTGATTATGAGAATTCTGTATCATATACGGACATGATATATCTAAAAGGTGATACATTTGGCTATGACTTATAAAAAGAAAGAACTTAGAGGTGAAAAAAAGATACCATACATTCTTACCATTCGATTCCTGTCTTCTGAGGATGAAGATGACTTCCTTTCCCGCTGAGGTCCTGGAGATTTCTGTAAGGCTTTCACATTAGTGAGTGAGCCGGGTAATGAGGCAGGGGGTGTGGCAGATAAACCTGTGGTGGATCCTAAATTAGTGAAAGGAAAAATGTATCCATTAAGGAACTGCAAGCATGTTAATTTATCAGGGGGCAGGAGGTGGGGGGAAATTTAGACTTATTTTTAAAATGTTCTGCATGTTTAAATACAGACCTTTTGAAAGAACAGGCCAAAAAGGGGCCTCATTTGGTGATTAGTACTATAATTTCTTTTGGTTTCCTGGCCACTTTAACGATCTTTAAGATATCTGATGATAAAGACATAATTTGTTTACTGGTACAAAGTCTAGAAGAAAAATAATTTCTCTAAAACAAGAGACAAGTACTGAAAAACACTCGCAAGTTTCTGTTTCTTTGATTAAAAAAAAAATCAAAAAGCAAAATTTAAAAGCCTAGATAACAAATAAACTTTTAATTATTTTACGTTACCTCAATAGCCAGTCAATATAAAAAAAGATGGAAACCCTAAATAGAAATATTTTCTAATATTGGCCTTAATGTTGAAAATATCTAGTTCTTTCATATTAGCCACTAATATAAAATTAGTTTAAGAATTAAATCTATATTTATGCTCTATATTTAAGAGATATTGGTCAGGGTCATTGGTTTCTGGAGCCTTGTTACACTATATAAAAATTATTTGTTATCAACATAAAATTAATGTAAACAAAACAAAGCAGGTTCTCAAGGCTTTCTGAAAAATCTCTGCCTTTATAGTGAGAGCTAAGTAAGCTATGAGCCAAGTAAGCTATGAGCCAAGTGAGCCTGAGGGTACATTCTTTTTTTTTTTTTTTTTGAAACAGAGTCTCGCTTCATTGCCCAGGCTAGAGTGAGTGCTGTGGCATCAGCCTAGCTCACAGCAACCTCAATCTCCTGGGCTCAAGCGATCCTACTGCCTCAGCCTCCCAAGTAGCTGGGACTACAGGCATGCGCCACCATACCCGGCTAATTTTTTGTATATATATTTTTAGTTGGCCAATTAATTTCTTTCTGTTTTTAGTAGAGACGGGGTCTCGCTCTTGCTCAGGCTGGTTCTGAACTCCTGACCTTGAGCAATCTGCCCGCCTCGGCCTCCCAGAGTGCTAGGATTATAGGCATGAGCCACCACGCCCAGCCGAGGGTACAGTTTTTGGAAGTAGTCTCAGTGGCAGTGTTGCATACATTTCTTATGGGTACTTTTTAAAATGCTGACTCAGTGGCAAACATCCAAAGTTCACTTACAGTATGACCTGGTTCAGACAGGTTCAGGATAATGACTTGTAAGTGGGGCCCGAGTACAGCTGCGTAGGACTGACATGTCCAGGTAATATTTCACACACAGAACAAAAAGAACTCAAGAAAATGATTTTTTTAAAATGATTATTATTCTTTGGGGGGAAAAGAGCCACTATCTTTCAAAGAACAAGAATACTAATGACAACATTTAAATGTAAAATCTGTGTGAAAATTTTATCATTACTACCTCATACTACATTGTCATGTGGAATTTCTATAATCTTATATATAATTTTCTAAGAGAAAATGCTATCTAGAATGTCTATTAACTAGAGCACAATCCATTTTCTACCTTTTATTGCTAATTTTCAACATTATAAAGCCTTAATTGCTTGACCATACTTCACAGTTCTGATTTAAGTGCTGTGTTATATAAAACTTAGCTTAATTATGTTACTACTGCTTGACTTCCATCCCATTTTACGGATTTTCTGAGAATTAGCTGGACTGAGAGAGCAAGAACCTAAAACACCACTACTACATTCAGAGTAAGTAACAGACGCTAATTAACAAGAGTCACTAAATATAACTCTTTAAAAATATTTATAGCAAGATATCTGTCTCAATTTTGAGTTAAATTTTTAAAAATCAGTTGAACCACAAATTAAAGTATGAGAAGATGAAATGAGAGAATGAAACTATACTGTGAACTTTTCCCTCATATTAGGGCATAATTAAAAGTATAAATTTTCAAATTTTCTTATGTTGAAATATCCAAAACATACTATTAATCTTTTTTTTTTTTTTTTTTACTGCTCCCTACCTTTGACATAAGATATATACATCCTACATTACAGGGGGGGAAAAAACCCCAAAACATGCTGATATTATAGAATCTCAAAAAAAGTCAAAAATCTAATAAAATCTCATAATTGAAGTTTCCATTTACATTTTTTCTTAAAAACCACAAAAATTATTACCAAATATTAACAGTCATCAAGGTTATCACCTAAATGTGTTAAAATCAAAGGAATCCAGATTGAAGACCTCCCCCCACCTTATTTATTCACCCCCCCACTGAGTTTAAGCTATCAAGACTAAGAAGTAATAAGATAATAAAAAACAAGATGGAAATCTCAGCTCAGAATTTTCTTGCTTTTAAAAATTTATGACAGACAGCATACAGAAAGCTTGTGGTAGTGAGTTATGTGTGAAAAGCACATTCAGAGCATTCCAGCCAGGCCAAGCAGAAATTTAGTACAAAAACTCTCACACTTACAAACACACGCTGTGAGGGTGAGGCACAAACAGCATCTGTAGTTTTATATTTAGTTTACTTTGGGTGAAAACAAGAAAGAAGAGCCCAACTACCTCTGAACACTGGGCCAGGCTCAAAATCAAACACTATTTCACTGGGGACAGAATGTAGGAGGGGACTGGGAGTCCGGGATTGGTATTTCCGAAGACAGCGCATCAGCTGGTTCAAAGGGGCTGTTAGAAGAGAAAGAGAGGGGCAGGCAAACACAGGAAGACAGACACACAGAAGAAATGAAAGAAGTCATGGGGAATAAATAAGAGGAACTGAAGCCTGCTTTACAAAATAATTCTGGACGTTCAAAAAAATCTGTTGATTTTCATGAAAACCCAATGGTTTTTTAAAAAGTGACCTGAAGACAAGAAATACCACTTGATTTTAGGTACTAAGCAGGCTGTGTTTATCACTAAGTTAACTTCGTGATGCTAACATGATGGCAACATTTAAATGTTGGATGTATTGGGCAAAATTATCAAAAGCCACAGCTATTAAGACATACGAAAGTCAAACTGGCAGCAACATTAATAGGCAGGTTCATGAAATAACAAACAGGAAAAAAAAAACTTGTATACTTATGTGCAATAGTTAATACTAAGTCCAGAGTATATAATGCAGGCTTATTATTTGGGTTACTTCGCAGGTGTACAGAAACATAACAAAAGATGGTTTATATAGTATTTACTGACTATAAAATATCTTTTAAGTCTGGGCTTAGATATTTTGAAGATAAACGGTCACAGTGAAGAGATCAACTCTAAGAATGATAAGCAGTTATTACAGGTCTTTCTTACTAGATAGAATTCAGCTGAGAAGGTAAGTGCAGAGGACCACCTGGAAGAAAACTTCAAGATAGTCTCAAATACCATCTCTTGGAAAACATTACATGGAGTAATTCTTACAAAAAGTATTTTCTTAAGCAATGTTGTCTTATGTGCTAGAGTGAATATTAGATGAAAATTCTATAAGAAATATCAATTCAATTTCTCATCTGCTTATTTTATTTACTAGATTAATAAGAGGGCAACTGGGCTTATCTGTTATGGGTCTATGCTATAAAATGTAGATTTCAAACACTTTTAGAAAATTGAAGGGAAGTGGTCAATAACATATGACAAACCAAGAAGCTGTGGCAGGTAACCCAAGGGATTCCCTCCAAGAATGATTTAGCAGAGTCAAGTTTTATTTGATTCAAAGCTCAGTCATTAAGTATCAATGGAGGCCCTCAAAATAAATTTAGCAACTCCAGCTTTGGAGATGGTTATAGAAATTCATAAAGTGGGTAATAATTAAGGATCTTTTTTGCTACAATATTTTAAAATTGCAGATAGTACATTTAAGACTTCCTTTTATGTTCACTCACTCATATTATCTACTCATGTTATGAATTAGTTAAAATTTTATTAGAAATAATACTAGAGAAAAACAAAAAAATTTTGGGTTTTCTCTACACATTTTTCTCTGTGTCTGTGTTTCATGAAAGAAGCAAGTATAAAGACAAGCAGCAAAGCAATTGCATTTTTCCCTGAGTTTTTTTTAAACTGAAATCACTACTTACCTCCATCACCACGAAACCCTGGGTCTCTAATCAAGTCCTACAAATAAACAGTAATGTACATTTATTCAAAGCATATAGTAAGAAAGTAATAATAACATTGAATTTTCCAATATACATTAATAGAAAAGTTAATTAAAAATAATACCTGTTTTACAATCACTTCAAAAAACAGAATATGAAATTAGCCAGTGAACATGATAAAAACTAAATTTTGAAGCACTTGCCAACTTAACCCTATAGTAAAAGGATTATTAGTCCTGATCAAATGTTGAAATCCATTTCAGGCCATTCAAAACCAATGGTTCCTTCAATCCTTAAAAAAAAAACTCTACTGGTACATATAAAGAACCATAAAACTGTTCACACCCTTTGATCCTGTAACACCACTTCTGGGATTTTTTCCTAAGGAAATTAATTCAGAAGAAAAAATGATATGCACAAAGATGTTCAGTGCAGCATAATCTATCATACTAAAAAATTACAAATAAGTATTTCCCTATGATAGGCATTTTGACAGATTATGGTTAAAGTAAATTATGGTACATCAATTTAATGAAGTATTATGCAGTTACCAAAACAATTAGGAAGCTTGAATCATGTTTATAGTATAATAAAAAATACAAAATTAAAGTACGCTGATTACAATCCTGAAAATATGGATGCATAAGGACATGCTAGAAGGGGAAAAAAAAATCAAAACTGCTCAAATAAAGATTCTGTTAAAATTTGTTTTTATTATTAAAATACAGCTATTTGCAACACTGTTAGTAGTGGGCGAGTCTCTATGGGTATTACAATGTGGATCCTAATAGGAAAACTTGGATTAGTTTACTCAGTTTAACTTAAATATGAGGGATTGAACGGCCCTAAATGTCTCTAAAGTGCCTCTGCATGTGGAGCTGGGCTCAGTGTCATGTGCCTATAGTACCAGTTACTTGGGAAGCTGAAGCAGGAGGATCACTTAAGCCCAGGAGTTACAGGTCAATCTGAGCAACATGGCAAGACCCCATTTCTTTTTTTAAAAATGGCAATTGGCTCTTGAAAATAGATAACTTTTGGCTTATGGGCTACAACAAAGTGCAAATCCTTTACAGATGTATTTCTATCATGTTCAATGTATTATATAAATCCTTCAATATTTTCTACATAATAATCAACAAATACTCATATACCTGCAAATAGAATACTAGGTGTGGCTACCAATAAATACAAAAATCCTGGTGGTGCCACTAACTTTGTGTTCTTGAGAGCTTATAATCTCATTGGAAGCAAGATGCACACACATGAAAATTAAATGACATAAGAATAAAAGCTTAAGAATATAATAAAAAAGATGGCAAAGTTTGTTGCTTAATTGCCAACTAAATGGTATGGGTGATAAGATTGTAAGTGCTACACATAATAATTATAGTACTTGATCACTGGTGAAGCATTGAAAGAAATGACTCTGAGTTGGGCCCTTGAGGGATAGGCAGTGTAGAAAAGCAAAGGGCCTTCTAGACAAGAAGGAACATCAAGAGAAAGGCTACATCCCTTTCTTTTTTTTTTTTTTTCATTGCACCAGCTCTGAACTTCCCACAACTGTGGATTGACCGAATTTGGCTCTCTACTCTTACAACTTATAGCTAATACCAACAGAAACTTACATTTTTCAATCTCAAATGTGTTCTCCAAGCTCCTTGACAATCTTTTCAATATGCCCAAAATAAAAGCTACCATTTTTGTTTCTACAAACCCTGTTCTTCCTTTGATATTTCCCATCTTAATGAATGGTACTATCTATTTATCAGAAACCTGGTCTATAAGCTAAAGATCTATAAGCCAGAAACCTGGGCATTATCCTCTACCTCTCATCTTTTTCACCTCTCTCCTCTACTACTATACAGTTCAGTGGTTAAACATAAGAAAAAAAAAAGTCAGGTTTTAAGTCCATTTACCTGATAAATAAATGTACCTGTAATTTTAGGTATATTTCTTAAAATGTAACCCAATTTTCTTAACAGTAAAATAAAGATAATACTACTACTTAACCTATGAGCTTTAATGACAATGGAACAAGAAAATCCATGTAAAGCACTTAGCATAGTACCTGGTACACAGTAAGCAGTCATAAATAATAGCCATTTTCTTATTTATGTATGTATGTATGTATGAATGAATGACAGAGTCTCACTTTATTGCCCAGGCTAGAGTGAGTGCCGTGGCATCAGCCTAGCTCACAGCAACCTCAAACTCCTGGGCTCAAGCAATCCTGCTGCTTCAGCCTCCCGAGTAGCTGGGACTACAGGCATGTGCCACCATGCCCGGCTAATTTTTTCTATGTATATTAGTTGGCCAATTAATTTCTTTCTATTTATAGTAGAGATGGGGTCTGGCTCTTGCTCAGGCTGGTCTCGAACTCCTGAGCTCAAATGATCCGCTCACCTCGGCCTCCCAGAGAGCTAGGATTACAGGCGTGAACCACCGCGCCCGGCCCTATAATAGCCATTTTCAATGTGATTCCCAAGACTCTTACAACTAATTGATTAATGCATAATCTCCTCCCAGTTCTCTCTTTCTCTATCTCTTTCTTGTTCAAGCCCAAGAGACCAGGAGAACAGTGGTAACAATCAGAGAAAAAAGGAAATAGTCTAAAAGAATGCTAGTTTTGAAAGTAAAAATGAAGGTTATGATTTTGGAAATAATGAAAACAGCCCTATCCTAGAAATATGGTTTGATTTTTTATTTCACAATCTCCTTATTCCTATATTTCCCTCTCTTACTTCTTTCTACCTTTACACTCAGGTCTAACTAGGTAGAGGTGAACCTTATTAGTTGAGGAAAACCTGTACTAGGAGGAGGGCACTTAAAATGAACCCAATAAAAACGGAGAAAAGTTTCATAGTAAAAAGTGGGAAGAAAGTCTGATTTGTGAATTTAGCTTGAAAAATGAAATTAAAATTTATAATTTTTTTACATTTAATAAAATTTATAGTCCCAACTATATGCTAATTCTTAAACACAGAAAGAATCAAGTTTTTGTTGATAATGCCAAAGTTATGACAGTACAAACCAAAAATCTTAAGTTCATATTTAACTTTCATAGTACAATCATTTTTAGAAAAGTTTTTAAAGGACTTCATCAATTTCCCCAAGGGCTTTTATCAGTCCTTTGATGTTTAAACCATTTTCATCTGAAGATATAAGACTTTTACAGAGATGGTATCATAAGGAAAAAAGTCAGAATAATTCTATAATTTGGTACCAGTGAAGTATTTGACGTCATCAGAGAAGATAATGAACTTTTCTGATCTGTGATTCATAAGAAAACTATCACTTAAAGAAACTAATAAATGAAAGATGGCATTTATTTCTTATCTAAATTATAATTACAGCAGAAATAAAGACATACACTTGCTAGTACTTGTGATGCTGGATACTTACATCAATATTAACAGGTTCTATTGTGTTTATATGCACATTGGGAGCTGATGAGGACCGGTCTCGTTGCCCGAATTGATTTCGATGATCTTCATCTGCTGGTCGGAAGGGCTGTGGAATTGGAATGGATTTTGAAGGAGATGGACTGGTGAGAATTTGGGGCCTGGAAAAATCAAGTCATTGGAATATAAGATTCAGAGCAACTATATAGACATAATAATATATATATATATGGAAGATACAAAGATATACCTATTTTTATATTCTCAAAATATTTAAAATAAAACATTAAAAATCCATCAGTAATGGCTTTAAAAAGTATTAATTTAAAAAACTAGTATCTACCAACAACTAATGCTGCCAAAGCTGCTTTGCTCAAGCAGATTCTCCAGGAACTAGCAATGATAAGAACACTGATTCTTATCCAGAAAACTCCATGGGAATCTACAAATAACTAGAAACTACCTGTGGTTAATCATCTAAAGAAGTTCTTATCTTTTTTTTTTTTTTGAGACAGAGTCTCACTTTATTGCCCAGGCTAGAGTGAGTGCCGTGGCATCAGCCTAGCTCACAGCAAGCTCAAACTCCTGGGCTCAAGCAATCCTGCTGCCTCAGCCTCCCAAGTAGCTGGGACTACAGGCATGTGCCACATGCCCAGCTAATTTTTTCTATATATATTAGTTGGCCAATTAATTTCTTTCTATTTATAGTAGAGATAGGGTCTCGAACTCCTGAGCTCAAACGATCCGCCCACCTCGGCCTCCCAGAGAGCTAGGATTACAGGCGTGAGCCACCGCGCCAGGCTAGAAGTTCTTATCTTTTAAAGCATACAAAAATATGTTCTAAGTAGAGACTGACTGAATAAAATCTGCCATTTTTTTAACTTTGCCATTTCTTGATATCTGAAGTTACTAAAATGAAAATTTTATTAGGAAGTTATAAATATTTTGAGAATATATACTTCAGGACTTGAATGATGTACCTGTTGCTTTACACTAGAGTTGAATGAAAATCAACTTTAGATGATTTTTCCTATTGTTCCTGAACAATATCTAAAGATCATTTCCAAGCTCAGAGGATGATCCTCCTAGTGCCAGTATCTCTCATATTTTGAAGTTTTTATCATGTCCAATTATTGGAACCAGAGATACAAAATAATCATATATTAAACATTAAAGCAAATATTTTAAAAAATTGCTTTTGAATAGGAAAGTCTATGGTCTCTCACCAGGTCTAAAATGAACTTGGAACTCACAGAAACTAAAATTTTGAGGATAAACTGTAAGCACCTGTAAGGAGTCTATCCCCTCAGAAACGATATCCTAGGGAGCAGGGACATTGAATATAACTTGATAGATGAGGTATGGCTATCTCACTGAGCTCCATCAGGACCAATGAATGACTCAGCACTAATAAACTCTCTTCACATACTGATTATCATTCCACCTCATCTTATGCAAACTCTCTAATTATATTACTATAATTAGCATAATTGAGCAGTTATTAAACATGGCCAGAAAGACAGTGTTGAGGGACTAAAAAGACATTTCTTTTGTAAGAGGAGAGAGTTTGAAGAGGAATGGGAAAGAATGTATTAGGAAAGGAATGGATAAAGGTTAGAAGAGCAAAGTTAAGTGAAATAGTGACAAAAAGACTCTAATTAGAGCATGTCAGAATCTGAACCATACCACTTTACAGTTTTACTTCTTTGACGCACATTATTAAGGATAGGGAAAGAAATTTTGACTTTATGTGTTCATATTAACCACATGAATCAATTTTGAATGGATATACAAATAATAAAATACTATGTACTTTATTGATAACATAGACCTTTAGGAAAATTAGCACATTTCATCTGTGTCCTTTTTCTCCTTTCTGGTTATTGAAAATTTTTTAGATTGTGACAAAGCTGTCTTTATTTTTAGGCAGCCAAAGCAATATGTATGCCCTTTAATAAGATATTTGGGAAGCAGGTAATAGAATATAAAAATGACATTAAGTAATATAAAAGCTTGGAAAGGGTACTATTAGAAAACCATTTATAGGCTGATTTAAAGTCTCAAGGCAATAGTATACTTTAAGACTTAAAATTGGAAAAAGCCTGAATTAACTAGCTTTGTATAAGATAATCTATTGATCTGAGAGCCAGGTGCCATGGCTTTATGCCTATAGTCCCAGCTACTCAGGAGGAAGGATGGCTGAAGCCCAGGAATTTGAGGCTGCAGTGAGTTATGATCTGCTGTATGCAGAAGTGGCAGTAAGTCATTCCTGAAACCCATTGAGTTAGGAATATGACAGAAACATGTAGTGGATAACAAATCAGAAATATGTATGAAAAAGACATTGGTCCAGAAGCAAGAAAAACAAAAACCTGATTTAATCTGATAAACTTCATTATCATTATCTAAAGAAAAGAATGCATATATTAGAAAATGAGGATATCTGCCTATTACACAAAATCAGAGACACTAAGTTCAGCAGTTGGTATCTAATTCTACCTGGAAGGAAGGTGTGCCTTGGTCACAAAGCCAACTTGTTTAGCTTTGAGGGCAAGTATAGCAGAGCACTTCAAGTTATCATACCCTGATGTCAATAAATATCTGAACCATACACTAATTCCATGCTTAACAAAAACAATCTTCTGATTATAATTTAGTTTTCCATAAATATCTTCCAAAAGAGGAGTAAGTGCTGGCCCACCCAACAGAAGAAGTCTAATTAATACAACAGCTATACTTCTCACTGAAAAGAATTATCTGATATTCTGATTTAATATTTTATGATTATGATTAATGTAAACCAGTATATCCCTAACTCCCATCATTTCTGAGAACAGATAAAATTGGGTTTACATACTGGGAAATCTTTCCCTGGACCAAGGTAATTTATACCCTATAAGTATCTTGGCAGTCAGTAAACTGGCTTTCTTCCTTTACCTATTTTGCTGCAAACCTCTTTAAAGCAGTACCAAATTAAAAAGAATTTTAGCTCTAACACCCTTCAGCAAACTACCAGTTATGATCTTTTTTTTTTTTTTTTTTTGAGACAGAGTCTCACTTTGTTGCCCAGGCTAGAGTGAGTGCCATGGCGTCAGCCTAGCTCACAGCAACCCCAAACTCCTGGGCTCAAGCAATCCTGCTGCCTCAGCCTCCCAAGTAGCTGGGACTACAGGCATGTGCCACCATGCCCGGCTAATTTTTTTTTTTTTTATATTTATTAGTTGGCCAATTAATTTCCTTCTATTTATAGTAGAGATGGGGTCTCGTTCTTGCTCAGGCTGGTCTCGAACTCCTGAGCTCAAACGATCCACCCACCTCGGCCTCCCAGAGAGCTAGGATTACAGGCTTGAGCCACCGCGCCCGGCCTATGATCTTATTCTTAATCTAGAATATTTAAAAGTTTTGAAGCAAAGTTACTACTTCTGTTCAGTGATATGCAAATCTTAAATGTTGACCTTTCATAAATTTTTATATTCTATAGCATTTTTTAAAAGTAGAAAAGGAGGTATCTCTCATTTTGTATTCAAAACTGGACAATGTATAATTTCTCCAATATTTCTTGGTTACATAATCATCCTTATTTCATGACCATTATAATTATTATCAGGACTAGCAACAAAATGCAAGGAATTTTGATATTGAACAGATTGGCTTCTATCTTTACAGAGGCAACATATACACTAGTGACATAAAATCACCAGGAAAATGATTTATAGAAAAATTTAAACATCTTTCTTATCATTTGCTCAAGACCAGAATCTATTTCAGTTTAATTATGTATAAAATACTCATGGCACAGGCAAATGGTTTCTTAATTTTAAGACAGCATTCCTTCACTGGAAGGCAAAATGTCCTGGATCGTTACCATTATAAACCTTCAAAGAGGCCAAGCTAATTTCATTTTGGCGTTCTGTAACTCTGCTCACAGAATTGGGGCCTGCCATGAGAAAGGCATCATGGTCTAAAGAATCTGTCAGGAGAAAATGTCATAGCCAAGAGATTAATTAAAAACCAAGAAGAAACAATAAGAACATGTTTATGTGATCGTCTAAAAAACACACAATTGCATACAACTAATGATAGAGCCAGTAGGAATAAAATGACTTCACCAGAGTAGATAACTATTACAATTTGACAAAAAACATAATGGCTGCATTTTTCTAGTGTTCCAAATAGATAAATACATCCACTCCTTAATACAAAATTTTTCTGCTAAATTTTCTAACGTATGAAACCTCCAGAAGGTTTGGCTTTGTAAAAATTATAGGTCTATTCGTGTCAACTCATTTTTTTTAGTCCCTCTAGGTAGCAGTCTAAAGAAATAGCATTATATTGTGAAGAGTGGGAGGAAGTAGGGTTAAAACTGACAATCAGAATATTTCTAATCTTCACTAAATACCTCAGGAATATTCTAGAACAGAATGCTGGTTGGGGACTTTCTTTTTTTCTTAACCATATGCTTCCAAACATAGCATAAATAATGCTGCCTCAAATCCAATAAGGAAAGAGTCAGCAGATCTGTGTGAGAAATGTTCCAAAGCAAACTAGTATCAACTTAATTTGTCATTATCATGTCTTCCTTTTGTTTCCCTATTATGAAACTTAAGTATATGATGTCTTTGTATTGTTTTTGAAGTCATTTTTTGGCTTTATCCACCACAAATGATCAATAATACTATTAATTTTTTTATTTTACACTTTATAAATATCCATCTATTTTCCACACTGCTACCACTCTAATTCAAGTCTTCATTACCTCTCAGTCTTCATTACCAACAGCATCCTAGCTTGGCTTTCTTCATCCTATACTTTTCTGTTACTTCATCCATATTTTACTGCTAGGTGATTTTTTCTTTAAAACCATTTTCATCAGGTTAGTAATCTGCTTAAAAACCTTTAACTCTTTGTCTTTCCTCTTTAGTAAAGTCTAAAATTCCAGCCTGAATTCCTACACTCTCCAACATCGGGTCTTACACATACGACTTCTCAACTTAGATAAGCTTTTCTTCACTAGCTCCTGAATCTACCATCCTCATTTCCTTTATTTATACTGTTTCTCCATCTACCCTTCCAACCAGGCTTTTATTCCCTAGGTTCATATAGATTTTAGTAATTCTTTAAAGTCCAGTTCAAATCCCTTCTTTTTCTTTTTCTTTTTTTGAGATAGAGTCTCGCTCTGTTGCCGGGCTAGAGTGCCATGGCGTCAGCCTAGGTCACAGCAACCCCAAACTCCTGGGCTCAAGCGATCCTCCTGCCTCAGCCTCCCAAGTAGCTGGGACTACAGGCATGCGCCACCATGCCTGGCTAATTTTTTGTATATATATATTTTAGTTGGTCAATTAATTTCTTTCTATTTATAGTAGAGTCAGAGTCTAGCTCTTACTCAGGCTGGTTTCGAACTCCCGAGGTCAAACAATCCGCCCACCTCAGCCTCCCAGAGTGCTAAGATTACAGGCGTGAGCCACCGTGCCCGGCCTCAAATCCCATCTTTTTCGTTAAGTTTTTCTGAGCATTCTCTTTTTCTCATTATTCTTCCTTCTCCTGAAAACATGTAAACATTTATGTCCTCATCACATAGTTTAATATACTCCATCAAAATAGTGGATTATAATTATATACTATTTTAAATTATTTGCCATTGTCTCATATGTTAATGTTTCCATAAATGGAAGACATATACTTCTATATCTAATATTACACCTAATAAAATGATGAACACAAGGCAGGGACTCAAAAATATCTGTGGCTTGATTTTTTCATGATTGATCCTGAAACAATCTATGTCAGCTTTAAATCTCATTTATCTGTACCAAATGAATGTATGTATCTATTTGTGATAAAATAAGTTTATTTGGGAAAAAATCCTTAATTTAACAATTCAAATGTTGGAAAGGTTTAAAATTAACCAAAAGAGCCAAAAGAAAGCAGTTCAATAACATGTCATTAAAGGGCAGGAGTCAAATCATACCCAGTAGAATCTGAGGGGGGTGCAGGAGGGGATGATCCAGATGTAAGGGCAGTCTCTGCTAAGGAGGCCTCTTCCTGTGGTATTGGGTGGTGTTCAAAGAACTTGGAGACAAACAGCAAACTGTGAGGTGAAACAAAACAAAACAAAACAAACCTAACTTGTGCAAAACCCAGAAGCTTCATACACCAGCATACATAGTTAATAGAAAAATTGGAGATCAAATTCCATTTTCAGAAATAATTGGTAAAATTCAACTAGTTATATTTTTGTCCAAAGGCTTATTTTAAAAAACTGTATTGTACTTTCAAAGGCAAGCTCAGAATCTAAACTAATGGTTCCATTCAGCAAATTTCTACATATTAGAGGGGAAAAGTATGCTTTATGGTTAAGGAATTAGAAGAAAAAGTATCTATTAGATTACATCATTATAATTTACTTAACATACAGAGTTAGATTCTATTTGCTCAAGTGATCAAGAAAAATAATACGACCTTAACAGTAGCAGCAGCAACAGTGACACAAAAAGAGATTATAACAGACTCAGTATAATGTATTGCAAAAACTAAAGCAAAGAGAAATTTTAAAAATAGATACACTGGGTACAAAGATTTTATATCTTAGTCATAAATAAATTGGGGGAAGGGAGTTGAACAGGAAAGAAAGAGAGAGAGAGAAAGAGGGGAAGAATATAAATGCAATTTACACAATAGCTGACAGAATCAGACTCCCTGATCTGTGGCCCAAAAATATAATGGTCAACTTAATTGAAATGACATTCCCTCTCCTCCCCCAAACTACTCAAAACTGATTTCTATGGGATAGGGGACTTGATTAATTAAAAGAGAATATAAAATATAAATTAAGTGTATAGATGAACCAGAATTACAGTTTGAAAGAGAAGTACTGGCTATACTACACATTACCCTCTAACCACACTTAAAAAAAATTCCCTATAGAACTGTACTAGACTGAAAACTCCTCACAGACTTTAAGAAATAATAGTTTCACATTAAGAAAATTTAAATGTAAAATGATAGATACAATAGAGATTTTTTTGATTACTTACTCAAGTTGGTCATAATTAACACACATCAGTGGGACCTCCGTACTACAACGCTGGTGAAATTTATAACCACATGTTTGACAGCGGAAACCCTGGAAAAGCAGCTTTCGACAAAAGTCACAAAATGCTAAGGTGAAAAAAGTTTTCCGTACCTGCAAAGTAAAAAGTAATGGATTTCAAAAACTTGCAACAAACTTTTTAGAAACCAACATATTTATTCTCTTATTAAAAATAAATTTTTATTTATATCATGAAAATTCACATACTGTTCACATACTAAAATGAAAACAAGGTGGTTCATGACAGTAGATGGACTACACATATTTATTTTCTACCCTAATATCCAACTTAAAAACTCAGAAGAAGATGAGAAATGAATAAAATATTGGCAACTGATTTCAAGCTTGATAACATAAGAGTAGAGATAACAAGCAGGAGGAGGAAATAGAGGTGAAAGGAAGAAGGGTAGCAATTTAATTATTATAAAAAGAGGAGAAAGTTAAAGAATGCTGACTTGTGTTGACAGAATAAGAAACAAAGGTATATTTATATTATAGTCATGCGCTGCATAACAACTTTTTGGTTATCACTGGACCGTGTATACCATGGTGGTCCCATAAGATCATAATGGAGCTGAAGAATTCCCATCTTCTAGTGACATCTTGATAATCCTGACCCTGTGTAGGCCTAGGTTAACGTATATGTTTGTCTTAGTTTTTAGCAAAAAAGTTTAAAAAGAAAAAATTTAAAATTTTAAAAGTAGAAAGAAGCTAATAGAATAAGGATATAAAGAACGAAAGATTTTTGTACAGCTGTACATGCTTGTGTTTTAAGCTAAATGTTATTATAATATAAAAGAGCCAAAAAGTAAAAAAACCCAAAAAACTTAAAAAAGTTTATCAAGTAAAAAATTTACAGTAGGCTGGGCACGGTGGCTCACGCCTGTAATCCTAGCACTCTGGGAGGCCGAGTCAGGAGGATCGCTCAAGGTTGAGTTCGAAACCAGCCTGAGCAAGAGCGAGACCCCATCTCTATTAAATATAGAAAGAAATTAATTGGCCAACTAAAAATATATAGAAAAACTTAGCTGGGCATGGTGGCGCATGCCTGTAGTCCCAGCTACTTGAGAGGTTGAAGTAGGAGGATTACTTGAGCCCAGGAGTTTGAGGTTTCTGTGAGCTAGGCTGACGCCACGGCACTCTAGCCTGGGCAACAGAGTGAGACTCTGTCTCCAAAAAAAAAAAAAATTTACAGTAAACTAAGATTAATTTATTGAAAAAAAATTTTTAATAAATTTAGTGTAGCTTTAGCTGGGTGCAGTGGCTTATGCCTATAATCCCAAAACTTTGGAAGGGTGAGGCGGGAGGATCACTTGAGGTCTCTACAAATAATTTAAAAAATCAGCCAGGCACAGTTCTACATGCCTGTAGTCCCAGCTACTCGGGAAGGTGAGGTGGGAGGATCATTAGAGCCCAGGAGTTCGAGGTTGCAGTGGGCTATGATCACGCCACTGCACTCCAGCCTAGGTGACAGAGCAAGACCCTGCCCTTAAAAAAAAAAAAAAAATCAAAATAGCCTAAGTGCACAGTGTTTATAAAGTCTACCCTAGCGAGCAGTAATGTCCTAGGCCTTCATATTTACTCACCACTCACTGACTTACCCAGAGCAACTTCCAGTCCTGTAAGCTCTAACCATTTATCTTTTATACCGTATTTTTACTGCACTTTTTCTTTGTTAGATACACAAATACCTACCATTGTGTCATAATTGTCTACAGAATTCAGTATAGTAATATGTTGTATAGGCTGGTGGCCTAAGAGCAACAGACTGTACTGTATAGCCTAGGTGTGTAGTAAGCTATACCACCTAAGTTTGTGTAAGTGCACTCCATGATGTCTGCACAGTGATGAAACTGCCTAATAACACATTTCTCAGAATGTATCCCCATCATTAGGCAATGAATGACTGTATTTAGTAATATGAAAATAATCACCAAAAGAGCTAAAAAAGGAAATCATTAAAAATTAAGTTACTTGAGCTTTCCCAAGGTGAAAAAAAAATAAAAAAATAAAAAATTAACAGTGATTTCCTGTGGCTAAAAAGGGATGAGAGAGAGAATATAAACGTAATTTACAAAACAGCTGACAGAATCAGACTCCCTGATCTGTGGTCCAAAAATATAATGGTTAGCCTTGGATAAAAATGTAAAAACAATTATTTCTAAAAGATAAAACTAATATGTAATCAGACAAAAGTCAGAACCACCCTTCCTAAACTTACTTAACAGCAAAATCACCTAAAAGACAATAAGAACTGTTTTTAATAAATTATCAATTTTTTAGAGGATTAGAATGTTCAGACCTCCAAAACTTGTGAACATTTCTCCATGTGAAACTAAAAGGCAACATGTAAGAATTCCATGTCAAAGGCAAGTTACGTACAACATGAGTCACAGAACAGAACTATGCTAGAGAAAAACATTCCTGCCAAAGCCAGACATTGTTTAAAATGTATTTGTTCTGTGTATATAATAAGCAGAAAACATAAGAAGGATAGATTAATACCAAAATGTTAACAATGGCTATTTTAGAGTGGTGAGAGTATAGGTGACTTCTATTTCATTCTTTGCTGTATATTCTCAATTCATCTCAGTTTTTTTTCAAGTTTTTTTTTTTTTTTTTTTGAGACAGAGTCTCACTTTATTGCCCAGGCTAGAGTGAGTGCCGTGGCATCAGCCTAGCTCACAGCAAGCTCAAACTCCTGGGCTCAAGCAATCCTGCTGCCTCAGCCTCCCAAGTAGCTGGGACTACAGGCATGTGCCACCATGCCCGGCTAATTTTTTCTATATATATTAGTTGGCCAATTAATTTCTTTCTATTTATAGTAGAGATGGGGTCTCGCTCTTGCTCAGGCTGGTCTCGAACTCCTGAGCTCAAACGATCCGCCCACCTCGGCCTCCCAGAGAGCTAGGATTACAGGCTTGAGCCACCGCGCCCGGCCTTTTTTTCAAGTTTTAATCACAAACAATAGGAAGAAATCTATTTTATATTATGACCTAGTATATACATATATTCATAATACTTACCTTGACTATATAAAATGCAAATCAGAACTTTCTGATCTATTTTATTACATGTAAATGCTTTTCATGATACATTAAATAGATTTCAATAAAACTCTATTTTTAATAAACTTATTTAACAGAATAAAAAATTAAAAATATTTCATCAAGAAAATTATATCCAGACACATAATCCATTCTGGCTTTTTGAGAACATTTAAACAGTTTTAAAAGTGGCTCTTGTTTTCTTCATTTGTTTCTGAATGTATACCAGGGCATATAAAACAAGTAAATGCTTATTTCTAGCTTTGTTCCCTTTCCATTTGTCTCAGGGAAATAAAAACATCTTCAGTATTTTTTATGTGGCCACTATTTAACCACCAAGCCTCTTTATACTACTAGCAGAATCTCAGGAAATAGAGCACAAAAAAATATAAACTGTTTTCCCAAGTCTCAGCATTTTTTAATCATCTGATCCTTTCTGCTAACCACTCATACCCTTATTCACCTAACAATCTATTTAGTTTCATCAAGCCCTCAATTTGTCTTCCTTCATTAATTTACTCAATTGCAGTCTTTCTTCCTGTCATTAACTTATATTTGAAAACTATGTGTAACTGGTTGTATATGTAAAGGAGAAAAAAGTGAGAGACAAGGGAGGAGGAGGGAAGTAAAGAGGAGAGCAAAACATGTGAGGAGGAGAAAACATGTGGATATGCAGTGGAGGAAATTTTAAGCGACATATGCTTGTATCTGTAAGTATACCTTTGTCAATAAAGATAGGCACAGGACAATATAGCTTTCCTGTCACAGCTTACACTTAATCTGGAATTTGAGCACATCTAAATATGTATGGTAAATCAGTGGGAGGCATAGGCTCGACAATTTGCATGCATTAATTTGTAAGGTGTAGGGCTGTGGGAAGGAAGAAGCTGTGTGTCTACAGAAATGGAGGAAGGGCTGGATACATGGCAAATGTTTCAAATCTCGTTTTCCCTATCCTGCCCCTCCCTCATGGTTCCCAAAGACTCCCAGGATGTAGTCAAACACTGAAGGAATTGCTTTTCTAATGGACTCTACGAAATCAGGAGGCATAAGCAGCATTTCTTGATACACAGCAAAATCCAGGACAGACAGGAATACTTTTCCTTTTTAAACAGAACACAGGCTTTTACTCTTGCCTCTATATGGCACCCAAAACAATCATTCTAAAACACAAATCTAATCATACTTTCCCCTTTTTAAAAGTATTAAATTTCTAATTATTTTAGAGAAAAGTCCAAATCTTTAACATGGCTTACAAGGATTTTCATGAGTTCTATCCATAACTCTTGCTACATGGTTAACACCCCTTTCTCCAACCTTGATCATCATTCAGAACTTCTTTCAAAATTTCAAAGATAACATGTTTCTTGCTGTTTCCCTCTGTCTAGAGTACTCTTTACTTACTATTTATTTCCTCATCCATCAGGTCTAAGTTTAGATATTTCTACCTTTGGGAAACCTTCTTGTCTCTTCAAAGGCCATGTTAGAAGTCTCTGAGCATCTACAGAACTGTATACATAAAAAACTGTACGCATACACTGTAATTATGAATGCTTATGAAAACTTCTTTTTAAATTCTCTTTCTACTCTAAGGCAGTAATGATGTTACTTTTATTCATTATCATATCCCTAGGTAGGACACAGTGTTGGCAAATGGAAGGCTCTCAATAAAAATTTACTGGCAGTTTGTCAACTGTGTTGTGAAAATTCCCATACTGTGGAATTAAATCCACTCAAAATGAAAAAATAAATAGTAATGCTAAAAAATGAATAGTAGTGAACTTCCTAGATCATCATTATAAAATTATTTGCTACACAGTAAATTTGATTAATATTAGGTATATCTTACATAAGTCCAAAAGATATCTTATTTACAGAAGCACAAACCTGATTTCATTATTCACCACTAATGGACCCTGAAAGCACAAACCCCCAAGGAAATCATCTCATCAATCATTTGCTTTAAGAGCCCCGCTAGACTAATCACCAAAGCATATGAGAAAACACTTGATGCTTAAAAGGGTAGTGATAACTATCCATCTAGAAAAAAATAAACTAAGGTCAAAATACCACATATAAACAAAATTAAGAAATGTATTCTTCATTAGAGAATTAGAGACCACTCTAATTCTGGCTTCTGCCTACCTAAAGATAGGTTCTCAAATTCTGGGAACTGTATCCTTATCTCTAAGGTGAAAAGGTCCCACATTCCAGGCCTCATGGTGGTGACACTTAGCTTACACTAGGTTCTAGCAAATGCAAAAACCAGACAAAGGGAGAATTCTCAAGAAGAGTTTAATACCCAGCCATTCAACCACCATTAACCTATCCTTCAGAGACTTGGGCACAAGTGTGTCAAGATATATGCAGAAAGACTGTTTAGCCCTATAGGTAATAGATTTAAAAAACATGAAAACTTAAATGTCTTTTAATAGAGATAGAAAATATACTGAATTCCTATTTTATGGATAATAATGTAATCATCATAAAAATAAAGCTAGGTGTACTAACATGGAAGGATCCATGATATCCTGCTGAATTTTTCAAAAAGTTAAGAATATAATATAGCAAAACTCCAATTGTGGTTTAAGAAAGGAAAAGAAATAGGAAGTAATGAAGGGAAGGGAGAAAAAAAGAGAAAGGAGAATATTTTGGGCTTACAGGCACAAGCACACATTTGAATATATAGAAGAAAGAAAAAAAATTTGGAACACTGCACATTAATCTATACAAATGGCCTCTGGGAAGGTATTTTCACTTTTTTTTTTACTTGAAATACTTTCGCACAATTTTCTGTAAAAATTTTTTTCTTTTAATAATGGAAATGTATTGCTTCTTTAAATTAAAAAGAAATTATAATGACTAAAATAAAACTCTTCAGTTTAAATATAAGTTTTTAAAGAACAGAACTAATTTGCAGTTTAGGTAAAATGTCAATCCCAAAATCCATATTTCTTTCATACTCCCTAAATAAAAATTTACTCATAAAAACTTGAACATTTTTGATATTTCAAAAAATATAAGGATACGTACAAAGTTATGTGTTGTAAGAGGAACATTTTCCAACACTTCTACATGCAATTCTTCTCCGGTAAGCCAGGAAATATCAGTGTCCCAGCCAATTGGTTTCTTCTCTCTGAAAAATGCAGACACAAGCCTTTCTTGGTTATCATCCCTAAAAATTTTTATACACCTCATGCTGAAGATATGAAAATTGGTTATTGAGGGGCTAGTAATAGTGAGGGAGGTTTGGCTCCCTAGTTTTCCATCGTTAGAAATTTAAATGGCAATAAATTAATTTTTAAGTTTACCCCAAATAAATGTATCACTCTTGGACAAACAGCAGGGTAAAGAGTTGTACTCTTTTCTTCAAGTCAGCTCCAGAAAAGACCTATAACAGCAGAAAACGGATTGTTCCTGGGGTCCCCAAAAAAAAAAAAAAAAAATCACAGGTACGGACTTATCTATCCATTCAAAGAAAAAGAGTACTCAAGGGACAACATGCCCCAGAGAGGATTTTTTTTTTTAAAACAAGATCCAAAATTTGGGGGTCTTGGAACAATGTTAGATACTTTCTGAAAGAAAAGTAGGTCAATGTAAAATGTTAATTTTGGTAACCTTTTGTTAAGCTAAGAACTTGTATTAAAAATGGGAGAGTGGGTAAGGGTCCGTTATCCAAATAAATCACACTCGAAATGGTTCAAAAATTGTAAGAATCTCAAATTCCAAATAAAGTCATTTGGTCAGAGTAACAAACACTACAGTCACACAAAATTATCTTATTTAACTCCTCAAATGGCCTACAAGATTTCTGCAGGTTAACTTAATATTATTTTTTTCTAAAGTTGATTTTTGATTCCCTAGGTTTAGGTAAAGATTCTAGAAAAAAACCTCAAAGTTTAATGTCTGATTTTTTTTTCTTTTTAAACAAAATTTTACATCACATACAAACCATACCCATCCTGAATTCTGTAAACAGCACAGCACTCTGGGATTAGACCTCTCATCATCAGTGCTTTCTTTAGACTGTCTCGGACTGTAACTCCACACCTTGCAGGTACCTATGGTATCATAAACATATTGATAAGAGGTAAAGGGGGCATATTTTTTCCCATATCATTTAAAAAAAAAACCTCAATAACTTACCTTTATAATATAGCACCTTTAAAATGTTATATGTGCTACTAAGTTAGACATAACATCATTTCTATAGCTAACTTATTAAAAGGAAATTATAACTCAAATATCTATTATTATTCATCAACTTAAAGCAAAACTGATTTTATCTTTTATTAAAATTATGAAATATTTTAAACATATAAAAAAGAACAGAAAATAAAACAGTACACACTATAATACACCCACTAACATAATGTATCCACTACTGAAAAATAACAGATGTTGATATTAAAAGCAAAATCAATTTTGATCCAACATTGTTCAAAGCTGAAAACTATGTAATTGTTCAATCACACTAATGATCCTTAAGAGAAACCTCACCAGCCATAAACATAGCAGGAAGAAAATACTGGTCTTAATATGTATAATTGATATTTGTTGTTTAGTTGCTTAGTGCCCCTATTTCCTCTGGGAACCTGCCCTTCTCTAGAAATCCACATGGTACTAGAGAAGCTATCAATCAAGGGTTGATACTTTTCTAGCCACAGATGACATAAACTGACTAATTAGTTTCCCATATCCCTGGCAATAGCTACTGGTCCAGGGTTAGATATATGAGCCAAACAGTGCTTGAATTCTTCCCTAAAATGATACATGGACACTGTTTCTACTGTAGTTACAGCATGCCAAGAGGATATAAATCTGGAGCCCTTGATGGCTATCATCCTCACTACACTGAAAAAATCTGGTTACGGAATGAAGCTAACATAAGGAGAAGCAGAGATGGCACTGGGAGAGGGAATGGGTTAAAGGAAAGAAAGATAAGAATTTTCTGTATATTTAAAATCTCTATCCCTAACCTTTTCCTTGCCTCATCCCCCGCCAAGGGAAATTTGAATAATTTGTAACTGAAGATGTGGACTAAAGTGTGGCAATGAGTGTACAGAGGATGTAGTTTTTATTGGGGGGAGGTGTAACACAGGAGGAGGAGATGTGTTAGTTTGTAACAATAATATTAAACATTCCATTCACTTAAATCACTAAAGTGCCTTGAAAACCAAAAGTTTCCAAAGAAACCAGGAATTTTTATGCTAGAGGGGAAAAATGGAGTAAAGGTAGGAGTAAGACAGGTAAATTAAGTAGTATATTGAAGGGGCAACAGTCCAGAAAGCCTAATTAGGACCATGGCTAGAAATAACAGGAAGCAGATTGTAGCAATATAATCATTAAAACTATCTAACAAGGGAAAAATTTGTCATTGGGCAGTGGGTTTACAATTTAAGAGGAGACTGGATTGGTTTGGTTGATCCTTATTATTCATGGGGTCTGTATTTGCCAATCTGTCTACTTGCTAAGATTTATTTGTAACTCAAAAGTCAACACTCTGCAGCACTTTCCTGGACAAGGTTGGAGCAGTGAAAAATTTGAGTCACCTTAAGTACGCATCTTTCCAACTGAAGTTGAACAAAGTGACGTTCTGCCTTGTTTCAATTTTCACACTATAAACAAGTGTCTTGTGTACAGCCTATTTGGTGCCACAATTTTTGCACTTTTGTGCTTTTGTTGGTGATTCTGCTGTTTAAAATTGTCTCTAAGCTTAGTGCTGAAATGCTGTTTAGTGCTCTGAAATGCATGAAGGCTGAAATGGGCCTGGCAGAGTTAAGCTAGGTAAGCTTCCGTCAGGCATGAGTTATAGTCGACTCAACAATATATACTAAATAAGGTATTTTTAAACAGAAACACACAAAAAACAAGATTATGTATTAATCGACTGACAAAAATATGACCAGAGGCTAGCAGAACCTACCTACCTATTTTGAGTTGGAGAGATTTGGGGTCTGAGCAAAGAAAAAGATATGACCACAAGGTGGCAGTAGCGTGCATGAGCTTTATTGGGTGATATTTTGACAGTTTTGCATACAGGGAAAGTCCCTGACAGTGTAAGACTGCAGCAGAGGGGCCACTACTCAGAACAGGAGAGCATGGAGCTCTCAGGGAAAACTGGCATAGGAGAGGGAGCTTATATACATAGGTGACACTGCTCAACAGCCCGCCAAGGAGTCTCTGGATCAAAGAGCTCCAAAGGGCAATAGCATCTTGGGGTCTTTATAGTCCTGGAAGTTCATCTTATTTATGCATAGCAGATGTTGAGTGCAAAGCAGTTTTGTGGGGTTTGTAAAGTAGGCAGGCTCTCCGTGTCTAAAAAACTGCTTATCAGGAGTATGTTTAAAACAATTAGATATGCAAAATTTAGTTTGATGCAAGCATACTTTTAAGCTAACAGGTCCCAGTCTACTGTGCAGAAATAAACAGCCTAGGGGTCGATATACAAAGTCCATCTTCGGCTCATTATATAGCAATAACCCTGTATTTCCCTGAGGGGCAATGGTTTAGTATCCACTAATTCAGTGTTTGTAACGATTTTACAGAACATAACTACTGGGAAAAATAAAAACTGGCTCTACTTTCCAAGAAATAATGAGCTGAAAGGAAAGCTCATTTTTCCCTCTACCACACTCATCTTCTCCCTACATTAATGCCCAAATTCCCTGATTGGCAACCCAACCTTTAGTTTTAAACCCCATCCAATCTAAGCTATCCCATTTTGCCACACAAATCTTTCTAAAGAAGGAATTAACTTTTATGCATGCATGCATGCAAGATTTCTTTTGAGAATCTAATGAAAACCTCAGATGTTCTCTCTAAAAATTTCAAAGGGTTCATGTAACCTGAGATCCATGTATAGACTGCTGAGTCCACTGAACTTAGCATTGAACCCATCTAAAATATAATCTTACAATTCACTGGTCTGCTAAAAATTTTCCCATTATTTATAGGACAAAGTTAAAATTCCATAATGTAGCATAAAAGGCCATCAATGATCTGAGACTATCTACCCCTCAGCCTCTTTGGTAATTTCCCTCATGCACTCCAGTAATGCACTTCAAATACAGCTATGCTCCCTCATGCTTTGCATATGCTGACTCCAAGTTGTATGTATATTTCATCAGCAGGCAAATCTATGGTTTTCCGCTCTATTACCAAGGTAAGTCATCAGTTAGTCCTTTTTCATTCCATTTTTGTAGGCTTAACTTTTTTATTATTTGCTCTTTGTGACAATACCTATACAATAGATGAAGAGACCAATGGAACAAGACAGAAAAACCAAAACAGACCTCAACACATAAAATAAATGTGAATAAGATAGCATCTGAAATAGGGTAAAGATGAACTTTTAATAATTGATGTTGGAACAACTGAAACCCCAATCTAAAAAGGTTGTACTGATATTTCATATCATATACCAGGATAAATTCTAAATGGATCAAAGATTTAAATGTTGAAAGGAAGGAAAGGTGGCACAAACCAGAAAAGAACTAAAAGAAACATGGCAAACACCTTTATAAATATGATGAGAAATCTTAAAGTCATAAAAGAAAAAAATACTAAATTCAACTACATAAAACTTAAAAACTTATGGAGAGCAAAACAAGTCAAAAGACAAATGCAAACTGAAAATATATTTATAATCCATTTAACAGGGATATTATCTTTCTGATACACAAAAAGCTTCTGAAAAATTGAGATCAAGACCTGAACCCAAGAGAATAATGAACAAAGGAAAGACAGTTCACAGAAATAGAAACAAACAGAAATGGCCTTCCAACATTTGAAAAGGTGTTAATCTCACTCAGCAAAGCATACCTACTCTTGCCAAAATGTTTTTCATTTATCAGATTGGCAAAATTCCAAAATTTGACAACATATTCTGTTGATGAAACTATGGGTAAACAGCCATCTCATAATTAAGACCTATGAAGCAAAATCTGAAAGTATCTATCAAAATCATAAATGTAGATTTCTCTTTGGTCAAGCTTACTTCTGGGAATTTATCTTATAGATATTCCTGTAATACATTAGATTAACATATGTGCAAAGTTATTCACTGCAGTATTAGAGACAACCTAAATGCCCACATTCAGAGAACTGGTTAAATAAACTATAAACTATACATCTATATAATGTATATATACATTATATATACAATATGTACAATACATACAATAAACTATACATCTATATAATGAAATTGTAGTTATAAAAATGAATATTTAAGTTCTCTATCTATGAAAATGGAAAATTTCCAGAATGGTCTACATAAACATTAAATACAAAATACAGGCCACGTGTAGTGGCTCACACTATACTAGTAATCCTAGCATTCTGGGAGGCCATGGTAGGATTGTTTGAGGCCAGGCATTGGAGATCCAGCCTGAGCAAGAGCTCAGACCCCTGTCTCTATAAAAAATAGAAAAAATTAGCCAGGTGTGGTGGCACACACCTGTGTGGTACCAGCTATTTGGGAGGCTGAGGCAGGGGAGGGGAATCATTTGAGCCCAGGAGTTTGAGGTTGTAGTGAGCTATGACAACATCACTGTACTCTAGCCTGGATGAGACAGCACGACTGTCTCAAAAAACAACAACAACAAAACACCCCAAATCCTGAATTATATATATAGTATGATGTCTTATATATAGAGTGAAGAAATAAGAATATATACTTGTATTTTTCATATCCACATAAAGAAACCCAGAAAATTCATACATGCATGCAAACGCACACTTGTGCGTGCGTGCACACACACACAAACAGCGCCTAAAAAAGTTATCTAAAAGGTGAAGGGAAAATTGGATGTATACAGGCAGGATTGGAAACAAGATTTCTAGATGTAAATATCATGTAAAACAATTACCTGTTCAAAAAGGAAAAAAGTTATCTAAAAGGTGAAGGGAAAATTGGATGTATACAGGCAGGGTTGGAAACAAGATTTTTAGATGTAAATACCATGTAAAACAATTACCTGTTCAAAAAGGGAAAAAAAGGGGTTGTTTTATATTTTAAGGCTAGGAAGACTGAAAAAATACTTTTGAAATAAACCAGGTTTATGCCTTTTCTCCAAACTCCAAAATTAAATATCCTTGATTAAATTGTCAGAACACCAAGTTTTTCTTTTTTAAAAAAATTGTACCTCGACAAAGAGCTAGAGTCAATGGAATCATCTGAATATTTATTTACCAAAGGAAAATTTAGACCTAAATAAAATGTAACAGTTCAAACATTCACATGTCAATTTTTTTCTATTTTTAAATTTCAGCACATTATAGGGGTGCAAATGTTTAGGTTACGTGTGTTGCCTTGCCCCCTCCAACCCCAGTCAGAGCTTCAAGCGTGTCCATCCCCCAGATGGTGTGCATCACACTCATTATGTATGTATATACCCATCCCTTCCTCCCCGCTCCCATCTGCCCAACACCCAATAAATGTCACTCCTATATGTCCGCTTAGGTGTTGATCAATGAAACCAATTTGCTGGTGAGTACATGTGGTGCTTATTTTTCCATTCTTGGGATACTACTTCACTTAGAAGAATGGTTTCCAGCTCTATCCAGGAAAATACAAGAGGTGCTATATCACCATTGTTTCACATAGCTGAATAGTACTCCATGGTATACATATACCACATTTTATTAATCCACTCATGTACTGACGGGCACTTGGGTTGTTTCCACATCTTGGCAATTGTGAATTGTGCTGTTATAAACATTCGAGTGCAGATGTCTTTTTTTATAGAATGTCTTTTGTTCTTTTGGGTAGATGCCCAGTAATAGGATTGCTGAATCAAATGGTGGATCTACTTGTATCGCTTTAAGGTATCTCCATATTGCTTTCCACAGAGGTTGCACTAGTTTGCAGTCCCACCAGCAGTGTAGGATTGTTCCTCTCTCTCTGCATCCACACCAACATTTATTGTTTTGGGACTTTTTGATAAAGGCCATTCTCACCAGAGATAAGTGATATCTCATTGCGGTTTTGATTTGCATTTCCCTGATGATTAAAGATACTGAACATTTTTTCATATATTTCTTGCCGTTATTTTGTTTTCTTTTTAAAAGTTTCTGTTCATGTCCTTTGCCCACTTTTTGACAGCGCTGTTTGATTTTTTTCTTGCTGATTTTCCTGAGTTCTAAATAGATTCTAGTTATCAGCCCTTTATCGGATGTGTAGCTTTTGAAAATTTTCTCCCATTCTGTAGGTTGTCTTTTTGCTCTCATGACAGTTTCTTTGGCTGTGCAGAAGCTTTTTAATTTGATCAGGTCCCATTTATTTATGTTTGTTGTTGCTCTGATTGCCTTTGGGGTCTTCTTCATAAATTCTTTGCCTAGGCCAATGTCTAGAAGAGTATTTCCAACATTTTCCTCTAGTGTTCTAATAGTTTCCACTAGGAAACTAGGTTTAACACATGTCAATTTTTAAAGGGAATTATCTTTTACCAATGGATTCATGAGGATTCATTACACTACTCTACTTTTGTATCTGTTTAAAATTTTCCACAGTATAAAGTTTTCAAAAAACTTTAAGAAGTCATTCTAAAATCCAAGTGGCCATCGAAATTGTTATTTATTTATTTATTTATTTTGAGACAGAGTTTCACTTTATTGCCCAGGCTAGAGTGAGTGCCGTGGCGTCAGCCTAGCTCACAGCAACCTCGAACTCCTGGGCTCAAGCAATCCTGCTGCCTCAGCCTCCCAAGTAGCTGGGACTACAGGCATGCGCCACCATGCCCGGCTAATTTTTTCTATATATATTTTAGTTGGCCAATTAATTTCTTTCTATTTATAGTAGAGATGGGGTCTCACTCTTGCTCAGGCTGGTCTCGAACTCCTGAGCTCAAACGATCCGCCCACCTCAGCCTCCCAGAGAGCTAGGATTACAGGCTTGAGCCACCGCGCCCGGCCCGAAATTGTTATTAATATACATTTAATTATTTGAGCTAGTACATTAATTTGGTAGCTTAATTTTTTACAGTACAGACTATTATATGCTTTAAGTAAACTTCATGGTATAGATCTTATATAAACTGCCACAAAATATACATGCAACATATAGATTTGAATACAAATGTAAATATTTACCTTCCTGATTTTATTTATTTTTTTTTTTTGAGACAGAGTCTCACTTTATTGCCCAGGCTAGAGTGAGTGCCATGGCGTCAGCCTAGCTCACAGCAACCTCAAACTCCTGGGCTCAAGCAATCCTGCTGCCTCAGCCTCCCAAGTAGCTGGGACTACAGGCATGTGCCACCATGCCTGGCTAATTTTTTCTATATATATATTAGTTGGCCAATTAATTTCTTTCTATTTATAGTAGAGATGGGGTCTCGCTCTTGCTCAGGCTGGTCTCGAACTCCTGAGCTCAAACGATCCGCCCACCTCGGCCTCCCAGAGAGCTAGGATTACAGGCTTGAGCCACCGCGCCCGGCCTACCTTCCTGATTTTATAATTTATCTTGATGTCAAGTCCTTTTTCAGGACTGTTACAACAATTACAATATTATTTTCAAGAAAAAATGCGATATGATTTGCTTATAACATGGTCTCATTAAAGTAAAAAGAGACGGCTATAATATTAATATAAACCCTTCATAAGGTAAAAAAAACAATTTTAGAATTAATATGAATTATAATTTTAGAATTAGTATGCCACCTGGTCAGTTTGAATTTAACTGGTGACATCTTTTATAAAGGTGAAATCTTTTATTGCTAAATTGCCATCCCAATCAAATTATCATTTTTTATTGTTAAAATTTGCTGTATTTTATTTCATTTATCCTTTTTATGTTCTAGAAATGTCTAGCAATAGCCAACTAACAAGATAAATGATAGTACATCTTTAAAATGGAATACCGTGAAATATTAAGTCATGTAGATATGTCCTTTTTAATTATTTGCACATCATTCAAAAAAAATTTATTTTAGCATATTATGGGGGTACAAATGTTTAGATTACATATATTGCCTTTGTCCCACCCAAGTTAGAGCTTCAAGTGTGTCCATCCCCCAGTGTGCAATGCACCTATTACGTGGGTATATACCCATCCTCTCCTCCCCCTTCCCATCTGCCCAACACCCGATGAATGTTATTACTATATGTGCATTTAAGTGTTGATCAGTTAATACCAATTTGATGGTATATGTGGTGCTTATTTTCCCATTCTTGTGATACTTCACTTAGTAGAATGGGCTCCAGCTCTATCCAGGATAATACAAGAGGTATTATATCACCATTGTTTTTTGTGGCTAAGCAGAATTCCGTGGTATACATATACCACATTTTATTAATCCACTTAGGTATTGATAGGCATTTGTATACCAATCAAATTAAAATTAAAAACTGAAGTTAATCAATTATCTCATTAGTATTGCAAGAGGGGGAGAAAATTCTCTAGCAATAGTTCAGAAGCTCTTTCAGTGCTGGCAAAAGAATTTTTTTTTACTGTGTCCTAATAAGTTTATTCGTGGACATTGAAATTTCAATTTCATGATTTTCACATGTCATGAAATATTATTTTTCTTCTGATCTGTTTAATGTCTTCAATCATTTTAAAACTGTAAAAATCATTTGTAGCTCATAGGCCCTATAATATCAGGCAGGGGGCAGTATTTGGCCTGTGGGCCATAGTTTGCAGATCCATCTTAAGTGAAGACAATGACAGGACCAAACCTGAATTTCTTCTAAAACCAAGACTTTCAAGAGAGATTATTAATAAGAACATGCCCTATGCCAGATTCCCTGCTCAGCAGGAACACAGTCAGGATCCTCATACAGGAGGACAATGGCCTGGGCATGGCCCCACTGCTCTGGAACTCCTGTTGCCGAGCACAGGTGAGCCTGAGCATTTCATAGACAGCATTGTTTTCACAGCAATGTTAAAAGGAAAACAAGGCACTTGTAAAAAATTGGAAGCACAAAAAGATTTTGTTTCTAAGTCTCTGGCAAAAACCACCAAACACACTAAAGTCATTATCGACACACAAGGCTGTTCCTGTATTTTAGACATAAGTGGGTAAAAGCTTACCTGACATACCTAGAAGCCTCACCATCAAAGAATATTCATTTCCAAATCAAGCAGTGAACATTTCAGTCACAAACAGTACACACACCAAAATGTTTTGCTCACTATATTTTGAGACTAGTTCTACATATTGTGCTAAACATTTCCAGAAAGTTGCAAAAAGCTTGCCGTTATTGATCAGTGGTTAGAATTCAGCTCACCCTGGCTCCTCTGCAGTGTGTACACAAAGATCAAATCAAAGTAATAAATACACATTAAGTCATCAATCATTTCCCTGTAAAACTGTAGGCCCAAGTACTCACACATCCTGAAACAAGTCCATCTTCTGTGCCAGCACCCTCCACTGCAGAACTCCTGGCGACATTTGTTTCTGCACTCAGCGCACGTGTGGGGCTCCTGAGCACATGAAATATGGCTGGAGCTTGGAGGACCTGAAGAGTTAATTCTATTTGGGTCTCAACAACCCTATGTGGTGAGTGACTACTTTGCTGGGTAGCACACCACTTGAAGGGACAGACAGTGGGAGCAACATGAAAATGTCCGTCATGCCGCTGCAAAAATGTCTGCCTACAGATCTCCCTTAGAGGAAGACGCATTCTGCATGAATGGCCTTGACAGTATAGCAGAACTATACAACAACTGCCACTGATGCGCGTTAACATGTTGCCTCCAATATGAAGAAAGTGCTTCAAGGTGCTTCTGCTATTATCCTGTAGTTTCTTCAGTTAAGCCAACATCCTATATGCCTTCCCTTCAACTAGATGAGGGTACAGACACCAAAAGCCTGTGCTCAGCAACACAGGAGCCCAGGAGACCATATATCTGCTGAACTGTGAGCTGGTTGGGACCTAAGTGTCGCCACCTTTTTCTTCTTAAAGAGAGATGCCAGGGTGAGGAGGGAACAAATATAAACTGCTTGTACTGCTTGAAGGTTGTGAGAGCTATCACCTGTTGCAAAGATCAGTAACTCTGGGCCTCCTCCCTTGGACTCTTGGGCTGCCTGTTGGGCCCAGGTGGAGGACTCTGCCACCACTGCTGCTGTAGTTTCTCTTTCTTTTCATGTAGGAGGTCATGTTGTTGAAGGTGGCCTTATAGAGATTGAAGCTGGCATCTGTGATGGCAGAGCATCCAGCGTAGCCCTGATCCCTTAAAAAATATCAAACACTTTCTTTGTCAGGGTACTGTCAAAAACAAACTGACTGACTGCCCACAGCGCTGCAGAGCACCAGCAGGGCTTTCTCACAGTACTGCAGAGCCCACAGCCCCTGGGTATCCTCAAAAGCCTTGTCCCACACTCGGTGCTGGAAAGATAGCTGCTGTCCGTATACCAAACGCTGTCTGAGGGCACCAAACTGTAAGATGTAGGGGAATGCAGTCACAAAGAAGCACAATGCAGTTTTCCTGGCACCAGAATGCAATCCTGAATGCTGTAAACCTTTTGTGGCCCCGAGGCTCTGCTGGCTCTTGCAGACTGGCCAGGTGACAGCAGTGTAGTCAGCAGCTGCTTCTGCACCCCCACAGCCTCAGAGTACAGTCCCTGGAGGAGGACAAGAGCAGCTCAGGATAACCAGACACCACAAAGATGCAGCTCACAAACTCTGTGTGCCTAAGGGAGGACTCCATGCTGTGCAGTGCTGCAGCCCAGCTGAACCAGATCTTCTTATCTTGGTAGACAGCGAGGACAAAATGGTCATCGGGACTCACGGTCACATCTAACAACATAGATAGTTTACCACATTCATGTCTGCTGCATCTGTGTAGCTCCAACACTAAAAAAGAGTAGACATCTCTGGACTTGTCAGGGACCAAGACCTTCTCCTCAGAGGCTATAAAGATCAGGGCTGTACACCTCACCATGGTCTAGAAAAATTTCCTCCAACTTCCCATTAGAGAAAGGGTAAAGATTTCACTCCAGTTAACAGTGAAAAATTCACAAACCCAAAATTATGACACTCAGAGATTACCATGGTTTTGTACAGAAAAGAATCATATGCATACTGTTCATTGGTTAAAGCAAAACAGCTGCCATACTTGGAGAATGTGGATGCCAGAATTGTGCCATTCCCATAGACCAAGGGTGGCCTATCCTTCCTTCATTTTCTTGTGATTTCTTTTCTGCAGCACTGCAGTAATAGATGAAGAGGCTGTCGTCATCACTGCTCACTGTGGAGCTGGCCGGGATCCACTGCCACTCCACACTACCAATATCTGCCTGCACAAGGCCAGCCCCATGGAACTGGCCATGTGCCTGCCTACTGCACCACCACTCACATATGTGCCTGTCCAGTGCCCCTTTCTGTTGGCCAAGAATAGAATTTATTAAGAGTAAAGAATGTCCTGGATTCCATAGCTATTTTATTAAAATTTAAGCATAGTAATTTAAATACCAACATGAGCTAATGCTGTTCTCTACAGTATTCTACCTCACAAAGTGGCTATAAGGATAAAATTAAGACTGTGTTTCTACAAAATGTACCACTATGCAAAAGGTATTATTATTCTTCCTATCTACAAAGAAACTGAATGTATCACCTTCTTTCATCACTTGTAGATCTTAGCTTTTGCTTTGCTGGTGCCAAAAATAGAGGAGGAGGGAGGGTCTAGCATTTACTCTAATCTAATAATGTACCTTTACTCTCAACCTGTTCCATTAAAACTACGTACTTGTACAAGTAAGAGCTAACATTTGTGGTAGTAGTTTTTCCCCAAACTAGCTAAAACAAGAATATAACTTTTTCTTAACCCTTCCATTCCACAAACATTTCTTGCTTAATTATAGCACAACTAGGGCATGATTTTGAAGTATCTAATACTGCCCTATCTTTTCCCTTTGTTCTTCCTCTATCTTAGATAAAATCAGGATTAATACCAATCAAAAGATATTTGTTTACAAATCCTATGCTATAGTAAACCCAAAGACTCATTCTTTCAATAATACAGAACATCTACTGAGTGTTAGACATTATTCTAGTCACTGAGTAAACCAAAATAAATAAGCTCCTCTCACACACAGAGCTAAAATCATCTTACAGATGCTAAAATTAATTTAGTAGTTTCAGCTATCTTTTTAGACCCCGGTTCTTCTATAACTGTTGAACCAAGTATGCATACTCCATGCCATAGGAATTCCACTTTCAGGATTGTAATACCCTGTCACATGTGTACACAAGAGTCCTGTACAAGGATGTTCCTATCTCAACATTGATTGTAATAACAAAAATACTGAACATAACTAGATGTCTATCAGTGGAGAAGTAGATAAACAAATTGTGGCATAGTCAGAAACTGGAATACTCAATAATAGTTCAATTGCACAAACTAGATTTATATGTATCAACGTATAAATACGTATACTTTACAATTATAATTTTGAATAAAAAGGACAAGATGTTGAACATTACATACATATAGTTATCATACCACTTTAAAAATGAGAAAACAAAAATACTGGCTTATGGATAAGTACATATGTAGTAAAATATAAAAATGATTGAATATACCCCACATTTATCATAGTGACTGCTTTTTGGGGGCTAGAGTGGGATGGTAGATGTTCAGCAGGGAAAAAGGACTGGTAGGGGAACCTAAATGTGTGTGTGTGTATGCATGTATGTGTAATATGAAGAAAATATACCAAAAAATTACTGTTTGTTCATTGTAGGTGACTAAACACAGCTGTTTAATATACTGTCCTTTATACTTCCCCATATAAATATTTAAAATTTTCTAAATAAAATCTAAAACAAACTTATGAACAATCTTTTCTAAATACTAAGTGATTAATGTTGAAATACCTAAAATAGGCAATTTTCTTTACAAGACTATATACAACTTATAAGCATGGTTTCCATTTAGTGATGTAAAAGACCATGTCCTGGGGCTACCTACTATCATATTTCCTGATATTGCAATCCTTTCCTTTAGTCTGCTTTATTTTTTTAAAATAGATTTAGGGGGTACAAGTACAGATTTATTACATGGGTACACCGTATAGTGGCGAAGGATGGTCTTTTAGTATAACCATCACCCGAATAGTACATTGTACCCATTAGGTAATTTCTCATCCCTTTCTACCTTCCCGCCCTCCCTCCTTTCTGAGTCTCTACTGCCTATTTCTATGTGTACACATTATTTAGCTCCTACTTCTAAGTGAGAACATATTGACTTTCTGGGTTATTTCACTTTGATAATGGCCTCCAGTTCCATCCATGTTGCTGCAAAAGACAAGATTTCATTCTCTTTATGACTGAGTACTATTCCATGGTGTACACACACACACACACACACACACACACATAAACCATTTTCTTTATCCAGTCATCCACTGATGGACACTTAGGTTGGTTCCATATTTTTGCTATTGTGAATAATAGTGCTGCAATAAACACAGGAGTGTAGGTATCTTTTTGATGCAATGATTTCTCTTCTTTTGAGTACACATCCAGTAGTGGGATTGCTAGATCAAATGGTAGTTCTATTTTTAGTTGAGAAATCTCCATTCTGTTTCATACTGCTTTCCATAGAGGTTGTACTAATTTACATTCCAACCAATAGTGTGTAAGTGTTCGCTTTTCTTCATATCCTTACCAACATCTGTTATATTTTGCATTTAGTCTACCTTATTTTTCCTTTCTACTTTAGATGGTAAAAATAGACTTACCTCTCTTGAACATTTCCCTTTTTGGTCCCTAGAGCATTCAGTTTTATTTCTGTTCTCTTCACTTCTCTTTCTCCTATTTTGACATAGGTCCTTATGAGAACTTGAACTTTTTCCCACCTCTAGATGAAATAATCCTGGCTACTTTTCCTTTTCTGTCCAATTTCTATTATTAAAGCATTATTCAAAAGACTTTATGATTTTTCTTGTCTCAGAAAAATGATATTATGTCTATGAATGGCATGTAAAACTACTGATAAAAGCAATTTCTTTCTCCAAAAAGATATACAGAAGCCAGTAACCACATGAAAAAATGCTCGACATCACTAGCTACCAGGGAAATGAAATTAAAAACCAAAATGAGATTCCCCTTCAGATCCACTAGGATGGCAATAATCAAAAAGACAAATAATAAACAAGTATTGGTGAGGATGTGGAAAAAATAGAACCCTCATCCTGGTAAGACAGTAAAAAAACATTCTGCTAGTATCTCAGGTGGTTACTACAGGCATATATTAAAGAAAAAGGAAAACATACGCCCACATAAAAACTTGTACACAAATGTTCATAGCAGCATTGTTCATAACAGCCAAAATATGGAAACAACAGAAATGTCCATCAAGTGATAAATGTATACATGAAATGTGGTATATACATTCAATAAGGATGTAATTCAGCAGTAAGAGGCATGAAGGACTGATACTTGGCACAAACATGGATGAACTCTGGGAACATTATGCTAAGTAAAAGAAGCCAGCCACAAAAGAATACATATGATTCCATTTATATATGAAATGTACACAATAGGCAATCTATGGAGATAGAAAGTACGTGAGTGGTTGCCTAGGGCTAGGAGGAATGAGAGAAATGGGAAGTGACTGCTAATGGACACAGAGTTTCTTTTTGGAGTGATGAAAATGTTCTAAAACTGATGGTGGCACTGGTAGCATAACTCTGTGAATATACAAAAATAATTTTACACTTTAAATGGGTGAATTGTATTGTATTTCAATTATATCTCAATAAATCTTTTATTTTTTTTTAAAAGAAATTCTGGGGCTGGGCACAGTGGCTCCCACCTGTAATCCTAGCACTCTGGGAGGCTGAGGCAGGAGGATCACTCAAGGTCAGGAGTTTGAAACCAGCTTGAGCAAGAGTGAGACCCCATCTCTATTAAAAAGAGAAAGAAATTAATTGGACAACTAAAAATATAGAGAAAAAATTAGCCAGGCCTGATGGCCCATGCATGTAGTACCGGCTACTCGGGAGGCTGAGGTAGAAGGATTGCTTGAGCCTAGGAGTTTGAGGTTGCTGTGAGCTAGGCTGAGGCCATAGCACTGTAGCCCAGGCAACAGAGTGAGACTCTGTCTCAAAAAAAAAAAAAAAAAGAGGAAATTATGTCTTTTGAATTATGGGCCTAAGCAGACAGGCTTAGGACAAGCCACCTTTCAGGGTAATCAGGGCTAATACTTTCTGGTTAAGTTTTTATTGTCACATAATATATTAATACATACAAAAATACACATGAATGTGAGTATCTCAAGCCTAATATTTTTTAAATTTTCTTAGATTGGTACTACTATTAAAAATTTGTTAACATTAAATGTTACCCACAGTCTTGTGCGAAAAGCAAGCCTTATACGCTGTTGAAAATCAAATATTTTCTCATATTAAGGTATTACAAAGTTTCATTTTTTTTTATTTACTTGAGACACAGTCTCGTTATGCTGCCCAGGCTGGTTTTGAACTCCTGGGCTCAAGAGATCTTTCTACCTTGACCTCCCAAGTAGCTGGAACTACAGGCATTTGCCACTGTGCCTGGTCTACAAAGTTTTAAGTGTGCATACTCTATGACCCAATAATTATTTCTAGGTATTTACCTATAAAAATATTGCCACAGTGTTTAAGGATGTATGTATTTAAATGCATACTGTAGCATTACGTTATTCTACATCAAGAAAGAGCTGAATAAATCAGGTATAATCACTCTAAACAATAATAAAGATACCATCACTCTAAAGAACCATAAAAAACACATAGCTTGGCATATGAAAGAAGGGTATTAAGTATAAAGTAAAAGATTAGTCTCTTTCTGCTGTCTTAAGCAATGTCTCTATGTCTCAGATAACCATAATCAATGGTTTTTATACATAATTCAAAGGTATCTCAAAGCACATAAAGTTTATTCTTTTTAACCACTGTGTATATTCCAGGGTCTAGAAAGTGTTATTTAAATAGTTCTGTACTAAGGGATACTAAATTACTTCTAATTTTCAGTATTAAAAATAATGACAACACTCATTTTGATACAAAACATCTCATAACACCTCTGGATTGTTTTTTTTAAATTATATTTTTGAAGTTATATTTGTTAGAATTTTGAAAATTAAGAAGAAATATAAATATCTTTAAAACCACTGAATTCCTGCAGCACTTAATAAGGATGTTTTATACATATTTTACTTGAATTTTAACAGAATAAAGAGTAACATTTACTTCAAATAAAATAGGTCAATCCCCAGAAAAGACCTCTAGTGATAGTACTTTTGTTCTTCCACATAAATTTTAGAATCAGTTGGTCAAATGGGGAGGGGAGGATGGGACAAGACCCTTTTAGAATTTTGATAAGAGCTGCACAGAATTTATAGATTAATTTTGGAGAGAAGTGTATATAGGAAAATCATGAGGAATAAAGTAACTTCTTGTTTATTTTTTTAAATGTCTTTGAATAACATTGTACAATTTTCTTCACAAAGGTCTTACACATATCTTTTTATCTTGTCAACATTTTTTGTTTTTTGAGACAAGTCTCCCTCTATTGTCCTATGTAGAATGCAGTGGTGTCATCATAGCTCACCGCACCTCAAACTCCTGGGCTCAAGTGATCCTCTTGCCTCCGGCCTCCTGAGTAGCTGGGACTACAGATGTACATCATCATGCTCAACTAATTTTTCTATTTTTAGTAGAAATGGGGTCTCATTCTTGCTCAGGCTGGTCTCGAACTCCTGAGCTCAAGCAATCTTCCCACCTTCACCTCCCAGAGTACTAGGATTACATGCGTGAGCCACCGCACCGTGCCTTCTTGTCAACATTTTTTTTTTTTTTTGAGACAGAGTCTCACTCTGTTGCCCGAGCAAGAGTGCTGTGGCATCAGCCTAGCTCATAGCAACCTCAAACTCCTGGGCTCAAGGGATCTTCCTGCCTTAGCCTCCCAAGTAGCTGGGACTACAGGCATGTGCCACCATGCCCAGCTAATTTTTTCTATATATTTGTAGTTGGCCAATTAATTTCTTTCTATTTTTAATACAGACAGAGTCTCGCTCTTGATCAGGATGGTCTCCAACTCCCGATCTTGAAGGATCTGCCCGCCTCGGCCTCCCAGAGTGCTAGGATTACAGGCATGAGCCACTGCACCTGGCCCTTGTCAACATTTTTTTTAAAAGAAATCACATTAGTTCTGTCATGGAACTATGCAGAGCAAATAGCTCAAACTATCAACAAAGTGGGAAGGATGTAGCTAATGAATGCACAGTATATTGATGGTTTGAGAAGATCCATTCTAGTGATTTTAATCTTGAAAATGAGCCACATGGGCGACCTGAGACCAAGGTAGATAAATGATAAGCTGAAAACTGTAGTTGAAGCAAATCCATCTCAACCTATGTGTGAATTAGCAGCAAGGTTTGACGTTACTATTCCAACAACATTGGACATTTGAAACAAATCAGCAAGGTAAAGAAGCCAGATAGATGGGTTCCTCATGAATTATATGAGTGTCAGCAGCGAAATCGTCTGGTAGTTTGCCTTACATTGCTGTCACAACATAAAGGGGAATCATTTCTATACTGTATTGTGACGTGTGATGAAAGATGGATTCTTTTTGACAATCACAAGTGTTTGGCACAATGGGTGGATAAAGATGAAGTACAGAAACACAGTCCAAAACTGAATATTCATCAGAAAAAGCTAATGGTGTCCGGTGGTCCAGTGCTGGTATTCAGTACAGGTTCATGAAATCTGCTCAATCCATTACAGTGACGTCTGTGCAACCAATTGGATGAAATAATGAGGATTCTTGTGATTAAGCAGCCAAGATTGGTCAATAGAGACAGGCCAATCCTCTTGCAAGACAACACTCGACCACATGTCACATAAATAATGCTGCTCAAATTATAGAAGCTGGACTTGGGAAACTCCCTGTCATCCACTGTATTCACCAGACCTTGCATCAACTGACTACCACTTCTTCCAAGCTTTGAACCACTTCTTTTTTTTTTTTTTTTTTTTGAGACAGAGTTTCACTTTATTGCCCAGGCTAGAGTGAGTGCCGTGGCGTCAGCCTAGCTCACAGCAACCTCGAACTCCTGGGCTCAAGCAATCCTGCTGCCTCAGCCTCCCAAGTAGCTGGGACTACAGGCATGTGCCACCATGCCCGGCTAATTTTTTCTATATATATTTTAGTTGGCCAATTAATTTCTTTGTGTTTATAGTAGAGATGGGGTCTCGCTCTTGCTCAGGCTGGTCTCGAACTCCTGAGCTCAAACGATCCGCCCACCTCGGCCTCCCAAAGAGCTAGGATTACAGGCTTGAGCCACTGCGCCCGGCCTTGAACCACTTCTTGCAAGGAAAAATATTCAATTCTCAACAAGTTGTGGAAAATACCTTTTGCAATTTCATAGCCACTTGCTCTCTAGGCTTCTTTGTTGCTGGCATAAACAAACCACAATAAAGATGGCAAAACTGTGTTGATAGTTTAGGCACATACTTTGATTGATTATACTGCTTCTTCTTGTAGACATAATAAACTACACTTTTGATATAAAATCAGACATTTCCTTTTTTCTTTTTTTTTGAGACAGAGTCTCGCTGTGTTGCCCAGGCTAGAGTGAGTGCCGTGGCGTCAGCCTTGCTCACAGCAACCTCAAACTCCTGGGCTCAAGCAATCCTGCTGCCTCAGCCTCCCGAGTAGCTGGGACTACAGGCATGCAACACCATGCTTGGCTAATTTTTTCTATATATACTAGTTGGCCAATTAATTTCTTTCTATTTATAGTAGAGACAGGGTCTCGCTCTTGCTCAGGCTGGTTTTGAACTCCTGACCTCGAGCAATCCGCCCACCTCGGCCTCCCAGAGTGCTAGGATTACAGGCATGAGCCACCGCACCCAGCCAGACATTTCATATTACACACACACACACACACACACACACATACACACCTTTGACCTCTTCTGCTGCATTAGCTAAGATATTCAATACCATGTTGAACAAAAGTGGTAGTAGCAGGTATATTTGTCTTGCTTATTTCCAATTTTAATGAGAATGCATCATTAAATGCTTCTTAGACATATTTGGTAGATATCATTTATCACCAAAGAGTTTTTTTTTCTAATCACAAAAGTGCGTTGAATGCTGTCAAGTATCTTTTGCTTACTGTATCTAGAGAAGTTCATAAGGTGTTTCTCCTTTAATCTGCTAATATGAACTGCAGGGATTTTAAAAAATCATTGTGGCATTCCTGGGATAATTGTTATACCTCTAAAGTATACACATTACTGTCAGTTCGGCAATATTTTACTAGATTTTTACAAGTATGTTCACAAGTGAAACTAACCTTTACTTTTCCTTTATTAAATGATGTTTGTCTGCTTTTAGAACCAAGATATATAAATTTCCTAAATTGAGTTAGGAAATGCTCTTTTACTCTTCCATGAAACAGTACAATTTGTGTGTGACTAGGATTCTACGTTTCTTCAATGTTTTGTAGAATGTGCCTGTAAAATGAAGCAAGAGTATGTGTAGATTTTGTAGTGTAGATTGTTTTCTTTTTATAGTGGTTATAGGCTGAATGGCATCAGAATATTACCCCAAATATGCCACTTTTGGCATAAGGATCATTTTGATCTAAAGACAATTGAGAATCAACAGATGCAGAAAGAAGACTTCCCAGAGCTTCCTTTATCTGATTTAAAGGAAAATGTCTGAGAGATGAGGCCTGCCATAAAACCCTGCTCCTAGAAGAACACAAACTTTTACGGTCACATAGAACATGAAGAGATGACACTGAGAGGAATCTGCAGACAAACTTTACTAAAATAATCTTATTTTCCATTAGGTTTCCCCATATATTAATCTTCCCACAATTTATTATAGCTAGAAACCCTGCCCTTTTCCTTTCTTTTCACAGTTGAACAATTTATCATTCTTTGTTGAAATGGTACATAATATCTCTCAGGTCTATCCACTTATTGGGCTTTCATTTTTTTTATATGAAAACCTCATGTACACTTAAAAATATTAACATCAAATAAAACCTGTATGCCTTTTCTCATGTTAATGTTATCTGTCAGTTTAATTTCTAGGGCCCCAGACACAGAAATTAAGAGGGTAAAGGAAGAGTTCTTTGTCCTCTACAAGGCCTGTTTGAATTTTCTATTTCTTTTTGATTCATTCTGGAAACACACATTAATGGTCAACAAACCATGTTGTTTATGTTTCCTAAATTTTTACTTAAAGTTATTCATTGTACTCAATTTAAAAACTCTATACAGTGTTTAAGGCATCTTTATGATTACTAACATTACTTCTCTCTTCATTTTATTTCTAGTTCATTCTTGCCAGTTTTAATAGTCTTTTCAAATATCCATCCTTTATTTTGCTGATTATCTCTACTATAATTTTGTTTTCTATTTCATTTATTTTTGCTCTGTTTCTTTTTGCTATCTTTTCATTATGCTTTTGTACATTTTCTTACTTATGGTATGAACACTGATTTTTTGTTTTTATTTTGTAATATATAAGCTTTTTAGTTATAAATTTTCTTTAACAACTGCTTCAAATGTATTCTTTAGTTTTTGTTTTTGTTTTTAAAGGCTAGTCAAGTGAAACAGTGGGAATGGAGAAGGAACAAAGGAATCTGTAACTGGTTGTGATCAATTAGCTGTAAACACCACTGCACTCAAACTAGCCCTACAAGTTTTGATGTGTAATATTTTCATTAAATATAAAAGTATTTTCTAATTTCCATTAGAATTTTTTCTGACCCATGACTTATAGAAGTATCTTCAAATTTCTAAAAACATGGTTTCTATTATTGTTATTAATTTCTACTTCAATTGCATTAAGCTCAAAGAACATGGCTTATGTTTGTGGAGATTCCCCTTGTTACTGAAAATGTAGTAAAAACTTTATTTTACTTTTTTTTTTTTTTCTTAGAAAAGGGTCTTGCTTTGTTGCCCAGGCTGGAGAGGCACCATTATAGCTTGCTGTAACTTCTAACTCCTGGGCTCAGGGGATCCTCCCATGTCAGCCTCTCAAGTAGCTGGGACCCCTGGCACACACACCACTGTGCTTGGCTAATTTTCTGTAGAAATGGGTTCTTGCTATACTGCCCAGGCTGGTCTCAAACTCCTGGTCTCAAAGGATCCTCCCTTAAAATGTTTGGATTACAGGTGTGAGCCACCACACTTGGCCAGAGTACACAATTTGATCATATTTTGAGATTATATGTACATTCATTAACCATCACCATATCCATGATAATGAACATACACATCCTTTCTGGAAGTTTCCTTGTTTTCCTATATAATGCCTCCCTCCTGCCCTAGTCCTGTGCCCAAATACTGATCTGCTTTCTGTCACTATAGAAAAGTTTGTGTTTTCCAGAATTTTATATACATGGAATTACATAAGCATGTATTCCTTTTTGTTTGGCTTCTTTCACTCCATGTACTTATTTTGAGATTCATCTATGTTGTGCACAATCAGTAGTTCATTCCTTTCTACTGAGTAGTATTCCATTTTATGGATATACTATAATTTGTTTAACTACTCACCTGCTGATGGACATTTGTGTTATTTCCAGTTTTGGACTATTACAAATAAAGCAACTAAGAACATTTATGTACAATTCTTTGTATGGACATATGCTTGCTTTTCTCTTGGTTACATAAATACCTAGGAGTAGAATGGGTGGGTCATATGATAAATGTATGTTTAACTTTTTACAAAATTACCATGCTGTTTTCTAAAAATAATAATAAAAATATACATGATATAAAGCATACCATCTTAACTATTTTTAAGTGCACAGTTCAGTAGTGTTAAATGCACTCACATTGTTGTGTAACCAATCTCCAGAACTCTTTTAATTTTGCAAAACTGAAACTTTACACCTATAAACAACTCCCGTCCCCCAGCTCCTGGCAATCACCATTCTACTTTCTGTTTCTATGAATCTGAATATTTTAAATACCTCATATAAGTGAAATCATATAGTATTTCTTTTTATGATGGGCTCAATTTGCTTAGCATAATGTCAAGATTTATCCATGTTGTAGCATGTGTCAGGATGTCCTTCTGTTTTAAGGCTGAATAATATTCCATTGTATTATACATATATAATACATTTTGTGTATCCATTCATCCATCAATGGACACTTGGGTTGCTTCCACCTTTTGGCTATTGTGAACAATGCTGCTATGAACATGGTTGTACAAACATTTCTTCGAGATCCTGCTTTCAGTTATTTTGGGTATATACCCAGAAGTACCATTGCTGGAGCATATGGTAATTTTTAGTTTTTGAGAAAACTAAAAAAAAACTGCTGGTTTCCAAAGTAGTTGCACTATTTTACATTTTCACTGACAGTGCACAAGGGGTCCAATTTCTCCATATCTTTGCCAACTTTTGTTATTTTCTATTTGTTTGATGGTAGCCATCATAATGGGTGTGAGGTGGTATCTCATCATGGTTTTGATCTGTATGTTCCTAATGATTAGTAATGTTGAGCATCTTTTCATGTGATTATTTGCCATTTGGATATCTTCTTTAAAGAAATGTCTATTCAAGCCCATTTTAACTGGGTTGTTTTGTTGTTGCTATTGAGTTGTAGGAGTTCTTTATATATTATGGATATTAACCACTTATCAGATATATAATTTGCAAATATTTCTCCCATTCTAGGTTGTCATCTTACTCTGTTGATTAAATCCTTTGATGCATAGAAATTTTTAACTTTCCTATAGTCCAATTTGCCCATTTTTGTGTTGTCTGTCCTTTTAGTGTCACGGCCAAGAAATCATTGCCAAATCCAATGTCATGAAGATTTTCCCATTTTCTTCTTAAAAGTTTTATAGTTTTAGCTCTTATGGTTAAGTTTTTGATCCATTGAGTTAGTTTTCGTACATGGTACACAATAAGGGTCCCAATTCCTTCTTTTGCATATGGATATTCCATTTTCCAACACCATTTGTTAAAGAGATTCTCTTCCCCCATGCAGTGGTCTTGTTACTCTTGTCAAAGATCATTTGACCATATACATGAAGATTTATCTCTGGACTCTCTATTCTATTCCGTATGTCTGTATGCCCGTGCCACTTAGATTACTGTAGCTTTGTAATAAGTTTTGAAATCAGGAAGTGTGAGGCTTACAACTTTGTTCATTTTTGAGACTGTTTTGGCCATTTGGGGTCCCTTGAGATTCCGTATGACTTTTAGAATGGATTTCTCTATTTCTGCAGAAAAAGCTATTAGGATTTTGAAAGGGATTTCATTAAGTAAAACTGCCAAATTGTATTCCAAAGTGCTTGCACTATGGAATGTACATTCTCACTAGCAGTGTATGGAAATTTTAGTTCCTTCACATCCTCACCAATACTTCATATGGCCATTTTTTAATTTTAGCCATTTGAGGAGGCATGTAATGGTATCTTATGCCTTTAATTTGCACTTCCCTAACAGTTAATGATGTTGAGCATCTTCTCATGTATTTATTTATCATCCATATATCTTCTTTGGTGAAGTGTCTGTTCAAATCTTTTGTCCATTTTTTAATTGAGTTTTGAGAGTTATTTATTCATAGCCTGATCAAATATATGCTTTGCAAAGATTTTCTGTTAATTTGTGGTTTCTCTTTTTATTCTCTTAAGCACTGTCTTTTGAAGAGCACAAGTTTTTAATTTTTTTTTTTTTTTTTTTGAGACAGAGTCTCACTTTATTGACCAGGCTAGAGTGAGTGCCGTGGTGTCAGCCTAGCTCACAGCAACCTCAAACTCCTGGGCTCAACCAATCCTGCTGCCTCAGCCTCCCAAGCAACTGGGACTACAGGCATGCGCCATCATGCCCGGCTAATTTTTTTCTATATATATTAGTTGGCCAATTAATTTCTTTCCGTTTATAGTAGAGATGGGGTCTTGCTCTTGCTCAGGCTGGTCTCGAACTCCTGAGCTCAAATGATCCGCCCACCTCGGCCTCCCAGAGAGCTAGGATTATAGGCATGAGCCACCGCGCCCGGCCAGTTTTTAATTTTGATTAAATCCAACTTATCAATATGTTCATTACAAATTGTGCTTTTCATCTCGTATTTAAATCTTTGCCAAAACTCAGGTACCAAAGATTTTCTCCTGTGTTTTCTTCTACAAATTTTATAGTTTTAGGTTTAGTTTTTACTTTTCATTCCTTCCTTCTGTGTTCAATTTCTTTTCTAAAGCACACTTTTTTAGGGGGTAGCTCCTTCAAAGCAGAGCTGCGAAAGTTAACTCCTTGTCTGGAAAGGCCTTTATAGTACATTTGCCCATAGTTAACCTAATTAAATTCATGGCTTAGCTGAGAGGTCTATGGGCATCTCTCAGTACTTTGAGGATATTATTCTATTATCTTCAAACTTCTATAGCTGCTATAAAAAGACATTTTATGGTAATCTAATTATAATTCTTTTGTAATATTTCCCTGAGTGCTTTTAAAACAATATTCTTTCATTTTCTTATGTGTATTACAGATTCAAATTATCTACCCAACTTATTTACCCAATTTGAGTGCTTGTGCTTCCCTAATTGTTAGATTCATGTCATTTATAAATGTTAGCCATCATTTCTTTGAATTTTGCTCTCTTACTTTATTTCTATTCTTACCTTCTAAATCTCTTTTGAAGCATGTAATGAAACTGTTCATTCCATCTTTCATACATCTTAACCTCACTTATATTTTATATAACTTTCTTTGCTTTCCAGAGTTTACTAATTCTCCTTATAGCTGGGTTTAATCTAGTTTTATCTCATCCAATGACTTTTAAAAATAAATAAAATATTTTAATTTCTATATAGCATTTTAACACTTGCTTTGTAATTTACTATAACTAACTTGACATATTGGGATTTTATTTAAAGTGTTACCTTGCTACTTCAAGTCAATACCGATTATGTTCATTTTTTTTCCCCTAATGACAACTGTTTCTTTTGAACTTTCTACTTTTCCTTTGTTCTATGTTGTTTCAATTTTTCCAACTCTATTATGAAAAATTTCAAATACACAAAAAATCTGAATGAATGGTATAATTAGTATCCAAATCCTCTCAGATTCCAAAATTATTTTTTCATATTGCTTTTTCTCTCTTTCTCCACATTTTGTTTTCTATTACACCATTTGAAAGTAAGTTCCAAAGTAATTGAGATAGAAGTGAGAAAGGTGATTAACCTTGGGGGTTAGCAGTGAATTGGACAGGCAAAGGAGAGCCCTCTAAAGCACTAGGAATGTTCTACATCCTACTGTGCATTGTAGTTACATATGTAAAAAGTCATTGAGCTAAACACTTGAGATCTGTACACTTTCCTGTAAATTACATCTCAAAAAAGTGGGGGGAAAAGTTGCAGTCATTATGACATTTCGTCCTATTTAAGCGTGTATTTCCTAGGAATAAGGACATTCTTCTACATAATTACATTACCATTATCACACTTAAGAAAATTAACAATTCCATAATAACTAATAGTCAGTGTTCAAAATTCCCCATGTCCCAAGAATGCCATTTATAGTTCTTTCCCATTCCATTCCCAACCCAGGATAATACACAGCATTTGGCTGTTGTTTCTTTGGTCTTGTTTAGTATAGAATAACCCCAACCTTTTTATCCTCTATGAGATCGACTTACCAAATAGTCCAGGCCTATTGTCTTACAGAAAGTCCACATTCTGAATTTGTCTAATTGTTTCCTCATGGTGCTTAACTTTTTCCTCTATCCCCAGTGTTTATTATAAAACAGAAGGTCTGGAAGCTTGGGATTCAACATAATCATTCCAAACAAGAATACTTCATATGTGATGTCATCCACTGAGTTTTAAATTTCAAGACTACCTAGATCTATTTGGTTCCTTCTTAGAAGTCTAACGCTGCTGTTTTGAAATTTTCTAACTCACTTATAATAAACTGTTTCCTTTTGTGTTTTATAATTTTGGACCTCGAGCACATTAGGAGGGCATTATCTCTATGAATTCCATGAGACCTAGATGGGCCAAAGGAGGATTTGCATTGCTTCTACCCAATGCCTGAATGTTATTACCATACCAGGACCAGCTGTTATGTTGCTTGAGGTTCATGGACAATGCAGGTAGTACAAATGTGAACCCCACATAATGATGAGTACAAGTCCATAGTTAAGAAGTCACAGGAGAAACTTTAATCTTTATTTAGGGCCTTGGCAAAGACAGTCAAGTTTCATTGTTGTATTTATGTATTATGATGAAGAGATTTCACCTTTTCACTGAAGGTAATGTCCTTCAAACATTCAGCTTTATGCGAGAATCTGAGTTCCAACTACCCTTGTGACGCTGGCCAAAGGCCCAGTCTTGTGGTCACTACAGATTGACACACATACCCCTTTGTTGCACAGAGTTACAAAATGACCCTACCAGAGGCCACTACAGCAGAGGTCAGCAAATTTCTTCTGTAAAGAACTACAGTTTTGTAGGCCATACAATAGTATACAACTACTCAACATTGCTGCTATAGTACAAAGGCAGCCATAGACAATATGTAAACAAATTATATCACTGATGTGTTTCAATAACACTTTATTTATGGACACTGAAATCTGAATTTCATAGGCTATAAAATATTCTTCCTTTGACTTTTTTGTCAAGCATTTTAAAATGTAAAATCCATTCTTAGTTTGTAGGCTATCCAAAAACAGGTGATGAGTAGGATTTGGCCTGAGGGCCATAGTTCAGTAATACCTTATCATAATCAGCTCACATACTTCTCTGGTTTCTCAAGTTCTTTGTTTTCACCCTCTGTAGAGTTTTCTTAACTTTCTAATGAGCTCAACTATATGTTTAAATAAAATGTATTTTAGTCAGCATTTCTGGGTGAAAGAGACATTTCTGGACTACAAGAATACCACAAAGTGAAAATCTAAAACCCAAATAAGTAATATTACAAATAATTTCCTATATCTTTCCTTTTCTCACTTAATAATAATGCCTCTTAGAAACATTCTTTTTACAGGCTACAATGTACTATGGTGTGGACATACCTTAGTTTATGTATTCATTGCCCTATTGCCAGGCATTCCATTTTTTTTCTTTTGTCATTATGAGTAACAGTAGTATATCATTGTATAGATGTTCCTATATACTGATGCTCTTATTTATTTCTTTTTCTTTTTTTCCGAGAGAGTCTCACTCTGTTGCCTGGGCTAGACTGCCATGGCGTCAGCCTAGCTCACAGCAACCTCAAACTCCTGGGCTCAAGCGATCCTCCTGCCTCAGCTTCCCAAGTAGCTGGGACTACAGGAATGTACCACAATGCCTGGTTAATTTTTTCTATTTTTAGTTGTTTGGCCAATTTCTTTCTATTTATAGTAGAGATGGGGTCTTGCTCTTGCTCAGGCTGGTCTCAAACTCTTGAGTTCAAGCAATCCTCCTGCCTCAGTCTCCCAGAGTGTGCTAGGATTACAGGTGTGAGCCACCATGCCCAGCCTGATGCTTTTATTTTATGTACTAAATTCCCAACAGTAGAATTTCTGGCTTGGAAAACATAGTATTTGTAAATTTTGATAGATATTATTAAAGTGCTTTCCAATAAGCTGTGATACTTCACATTTCCACCCACAATGAAATGAGTAGTTTTCTGCTTACACCCTTGCCATTAGTAATTTTTTTTTTTTTTTTTTGAGACAGAGTCTCGCTTTGTTGCCCAGGCTAGAGTGAGTGCCATGGCATCAGCCTAGCTCACAGCAACCTCAAACTCCTGGGCTCAAGGAATCATGCTGCCTCAGCCTCCCGAGTAGCTGGGACTACAGGCATGTGCCCCCATGCCCGGCTAATTTTTTGTATATATATTTTTAGTTGGCCAATTCATTTCTTTCTATTTTTAGTAGAGACAGGGTCTTGCTCTTGCTCAGGCTGGTTGTGAACTCCTGACCTCGAGCAATCCACCCGCCTCGGCCTCCCAGAGTGCTAGGATTACAGGCGTGAGCCACCACGCCCGGCCCCATTAGTAATTTTTACCAGACAGATGAAACGATCTCATGGTTGCTTTAATTTGCATTTCTCTCACAACTAAGTGAATCTGAACAATGGTCATGTGTTTTACTGTTCATTTGAATTTAATTTTCTATGAATATCTTTTGCCAATTTTTCTATTGGGATGTCTTTTTCTTGTCAATTTTGAAGTGCTCTTTGTATACATAGGAGACTATTTACTTTTTGTATCTCGACACCAATACTGTTTCCACACTGACTATTGACTTTGCTCTTCTGAGGGGCCAAATCTAAGTTTTAAATTTTATTTAGTCAAATATGCCTATCTCTTACGGCTTTTGACCTAATTAAGTTTTGATTAAGACAGTAACCTCAACTCCTAGATTTTACATACAGTCTACTGGGTTTTTCTTGAAAGATTTACTTTTTTGTATTTTATTTCTTGATTCAATTAGAATTTATTTTTGTAACTGGTCTAAAACGTGGATCCAATTTTATTTTCTTCTAGATATGTCAGCACCAAAAATTAAATAATTTACCTTTTTCCTACTGATTGAACAATTATTTTCACATTAAATTCTCCTAAATTCTAGGATCTATTCCTAAATACCTGTTATATTCTACCAAAATAATTTTGAATCCCCAGATATCCAAAATATCTTGGTTTCCCCCCAACCTTGAATATTAGTTTGGCTAACAACTTTCATCAGCTCTTTGAAGGCTCTGTTCCAGTGCTTTTTAGCCCTTAGTTTGCCAATGAGAAACAGCTATCCAATTCTCATTCTTCCGTAGATCACCAGTTTATCTTTTTGAAAAGGTTTAAGATTTTTCTCTAAGTTTTTAATTATATAGCATATGTCTAGGTCAATCTTTGTTTTCCTTTTCCTGTTGACAAATCAGTTGGCCCTATTTATCTGAAGACTGGTATTTTCTTCAATACAGGGAGATTTTGTATTATGTCTGTGAATACTTCTTCCCTCCATTTTATTTGCTTCTATAACATTTATTAAATAGAAGTGGCCTTTTTGGCTCTCTCCATGACTCTTATCTTTTCTCTCACATTTGCCACCTCTTTTTGTTAAACATTTTAAACATGTCCTTAGCTTTATCTTTCAAAATACTCATTAGCGCTTTAGCTATCCCATTATTTAGCCTGTCTAACTTTTAAAGTTAACAATCATACTTTTGATTTCTATAAAACAAACTATGATCCTCTGAATAACTCCGTTTTCATATGAAACTGATCTGGTTTCAAGAATGCAGTACCTCCTGAAATATAGTATTTTTTAATGTTCTAGTTGCTTTATCTTGGCTTTTCTCTGCTGCTGTTAGTGTTCCAATCATACTTATAAATGAAAATTAGGTTGATTTGGTGTGGACTTATTCCTGTACAGTTGTATAGGTCCAATAAACCTACCAACTAAATGGTAAGTGGTTTGGTATGTTGATAGATTGTGATATTGTAGTTTACAATAAGAAATATGTATTTTTCTTCATCTCCAGTTTCAGGCACAGAGCTCCTAAAACCAATGTAATTTCCTAAGTGATCGGGGATAGAGGTGCTAGGTACATCTTAAAAAAAAAGAGAGAGAGAGACAAAGTCTCACTCTGTCACCCAGGCTAAAGTATAGTGGCCTGTTCATAGCTCACTGGAACCTTGACTCTTGGACTCAAGTGATCCTCCTGCCTCAGCCTCTGGAGTTGCTGGGACTACAGGTGTGCACCAGAACGAATGCTTAAGTTTTAAATTTTTTGTAGAGACAGTGTCTCATTGTGTTGTTCAGGCTGGTCTTAAACTCCTGGGTTCAAGAGATCTTCCCACTCTGGCTTCCCAAAATGCTGGGATTACGGTCATGAGCTCCTATGCCCGGCCAGGTACATTTTGTACTCATATCTGGTCTCTGATCCCGACACAGAGGGATCAGAGGATTAGTCCTTGCATTTTCTAGGTGATAGGAGCAACGTTTGTTCTAATGAGGTGACTCTTGGTGGATTCTTGGATAGCAGCTGATCACCAGAAAGACCAAGCCATGATTAGAAACTTGGAACTTCCAGCCCCACCCACTAACCTCTGGGAAGAGGTTGAGAGAGGTGCTAGAGATTGAGCTAATAATTGATCATGCTTAAGTGATGAAGCCTCCATAAAAATCCCTAAAATACAAGGCTCAGAGAGCTTCCAGGGTGCTGAACACTTGTAGCTAGAGAAGGTGGTATGCCTGCAGAATGCATGGAAGCTCTGCACCCTTTCTCACATACCTTGCCCTAAGCATTTCTTCCAATTGGCTATTCATCTTTGTAACATCTTTTGCCCTTTGTAAGATCCTTTAAAGCAGCGGTCCTCAACCTTTTTGGTACCAGAGGTTGGTTTCACAGAAGACAATTTTTCCACTGACTGGGGGTGGGGTGGGGAAGGCAGAGCTGGAGGGGAGGTGGAACTCTGCAGCTGGTTCCTAACAGGTCTTCCTAGCAGGTTATAGACTGATACCTGCTGTGTGACCTGGTTCTTAAGTTTCATGGAGGACAATTTTTCCAAGGATGGGTGGGGAGGGAGGTAGGGGAGGGCAGGGGAGACGCAGAGCTGGGGGTAAGGGGGCGAGGTGGAGCTCTGTGGCCTGATTCCTAACAGGCCCAGACTGGGGTTGGGGATCGCAGCTTTAAAGTAAACAAGTCAATGTAAGTCTTTCCCTGAGTTTTTTGAGGTCTTCTAATACATGATCAAAGATGAGAAGGGGGTTGTGGGAACCCTTGATTCACAGCCAGTTGGTCAGAAGTACAGGTCACAACCTGGAATTGAGACTGCCATCTGAAGTAGGGGGCAGTCTTGTGGGACTGGGCCCTCAACTTGAAGGGTCTTCACTATTTTCAGGTAGATAGTATCAAACTAAGTTAAACTGTGTGACAACCAGTTGATATTTACAGAGAATTGGAGAATTGCTTGGTGGGAAAAAAACACCTCTACACATCTGGGCACAGAAGTGTGTTGTATTAAGAGTATAGAAAGAGAAAGCAGTTTGTTTTTCTGTATTAAAGGGTACATGGGTAAGGAAAAGTCTGGTGTTCTCCAAAGAGAAGCACGGTATTCTTTTATTCCTGGGTTGATCAGTTTTTACTTGCTCTTGCCACACACTGGATTTCTCTGAGGTTCAGAGACATGTGATGTTCAGTTCTACTAATCCTTCTCATTCCAGTACTCATGCAAAGATTCTCAAAACAGAAACTTCATTTTGTTTAGAAAACAATTTTCAGAGCTTTTTCACAGAATAATCACTATAAACAATTAGCTCTATATATACAGAAGAGGTACTGACAGGGTCCCCTTGTACAACTCCAGGAGGCTACATTTACATCTCTATGGAGACATGCAACGTAGGGCTATACTGGGGACTCAGTAGCCCATTATCAGAGGTTTCAAAATATCTGGCCAGCACCTTTTTTTAAAATGTATTTTTATTTTAAATTCAGAATTTCAATGATTTTACTGGGGTCTGATTCACTTTGGTTCCACAGTACTCAAAACTAACCCACACCTCCAAAATATTCATATTTAAATTGTGGGCCTTATTGCTGAAGACATAAGAGTTTGTCCTGCCAGAGCAAGATCTTCAATTAATTACTCTGATGACTGCCCAAGAGGCAAATCCACTTCTTTGTAACTGCTGACAAGTTTTATGCTTCATCAGGATTTTGCTGAGAAGACTGGCTCCCTTCATGTAAGAATCTAGCACCTAGAATTTTATCTGTTTTTCTATTTTGGCTTATTCATTTATCCAATCAGATATTTTCCATTTTCCAGGAATTCCTAAAAATTCCTAGTCCTCTGACAGCATCCTATCTTGTTTTATTAACTTATTTTTTAATATATCTTTACTGTCATAGCAATAGAATTTTTAGAGAGAAAAAAATACGTAAAGGCAAGTTTTTAGTCTGCTATCTTGGACTACAAATCTGAATCCTCTTTTTAAAAATAATCTCATTTTTGGTACTTGATTTCATTTACTGCTAGTAGGTTCCACTGCCCTGTGTTCTTGAGAGTGCAGAGGACAAAGAGATACGGATATGTATTTGGACAGAGGAGCTGTTGTGCATTACCACAATTTTACTTAGAATGTGAATTATCCTGGGTGAGACAATATATGTAAAGATCTTAGCAAAGAATTTGGAATATAGCATGGCCAATACTCAAACACTCACTGTTAATATTAACAAGAACTGAACAAAGAAAAGGAGACAAAAAGAGGCAGTTAAGAGAGAACTTAGAGATTCAGATGAAGGGAGAATGGCAAAACAATTATCATTGAAAGAGCTTAATACTGTAGACCCATTTATTGACTATTCACAAGAGCTACTAAGTTCATAATGTGGAATTTTTCTGAGTATTGAATATGAAAATATTCAATATAATATAAACTGAGAGTTTATAAGAGAATATAAACTGAGAGTATAATGGACAAGAACAAGTCAAGTCACTTATTTAATCTAAGCCTAGCCAGGATAATTAAGGTAAGCCTAGTCGATTGCCTAGTAGTTCTTCATTTATGATCATTTTACATCTTTGATGAGTCTCAATTGTCTTTATTGCCTTTTACAAGGGAAATTATAAGCTTTAGCGGTAATTGTAAATTTCTCCTCCCCCCATAAACAGAAAGAGGCTAGTTAACCTTAATCATTTAGATTAGGCTAAGAAATTTGAAAGACTATCTTTAACAACCTCACACAATTACTAAGTTTAGCAGAACCTGAAAGGAAGAAGAATACTGTGATGAAAAAAAGGCAAAAGCCTGGGACTTAAGAACACATTTCCTACATCCTGCTCATGAATATAGGCAATAAAGAATTAATTTAAAATATACTGGGGATAGAATGTTTTACCATAAATTGTTTTTAACAGAGGCTGCTTCAAAGATAGAATTTCTATTCATAGACAGTTCATAAATAATTTCACCTTATATCCCCCTTTCAAGAGGGGCATCCCTGGAAAGATACTATTTAGTAATTCCTCATCTTAATGTGGGAAAAATAATTTTAATTTCATTCTACCCAATAGAAGAAAGAGAAAAGATGAGAGAAGTGAAGTTGTTTTATAAATTGATTCTGCACAATGAATAATTAGAGTCCATTTTATTGCAATCAACTCTTCTCTGTTCATGGAAGAAACGGCAAGAAAAGTATGAATGGAAGTATTCCCTAACAATAAACAACATCTTAGAAAGCCATATTTCCCAAGTAAGATCAAAATCTACAGGCTGATTATTGCTAACTATATTAGTTCTCAGTCTTACCTCTAATGTAGGAATTCCTAACTTCTGGACATATAATACCTTTATAATATTTTTTAAGTAAAAAAAAATTGAAATACTGAACAACAGCATTCATACTTTTAATTTCTGTTGTCTAAGAAAAAAATGAAAAACTTTGACTTCAGTTGTATTCAGAAACGAAATGTTTTTATTAATCTCAAAAGCAACCATATACATTAAAAAAGTAGTGATGCATATAGACATATTACTTATTGAGTCTACTGGTAATAATTTTTGCACTTGAGGATTATAGACCACCCACAATAATTTTGCAGATTTCTCTGCTTTAAATGTCATTTACAAGGTACACTTTTCCAATGGTGACACTAATAAACAATAATCAAAAGTTATGTAGACAAGAGGAAAAATATCAAGCACACTGAAAATTCAACATTTGATAATAACTCAGAATGGGAATTTATTAAGGGTGAAGAATGAATCTTACCTGTTATATACTAGATAATAAACAAGCTCAAGTCTGAAATTCTAACTGATTTTAAACCAGTACTCAGACATGAATGTGGTGCACTGTTTGGCAGATAAGTTAAAATGTTGAATCTGACACTAGAAGATAATTTGTTTCAGTTAAGGAACATAGACTTGACAACAAATAACTATCTTTTCCATTCTTGTTTGAGATGTATCCTTTCTATTTGCATGACCTCTAAGTATGAATAATATATTCATTTTCAACAACTTATTTTTCTGAAAGAAACAAAGAAATAACAAAATGATGATATTAAAACTGACTCACCACTGTCCTCTGTTTGTTGGGCAGGAAGACTCTAACGATAGGTTTTTGTGGTGACTTGGGGTTGCTCCGTGACACATCTGTGGGATTTTGAAAAACTGAAAGAGATGAAGGTAGCACTGAAAGGCTACAAGAGGAAGAAGATGTAACTGTGTCCGTTGACGCAGAGCTAGAAACAGAAAAATCAGTTCCATTCCCCAGGGATTCCAATAATTGTTGTTCTCTTTGTTGGAGGGCATCTAGCTTGCTGGTGTATTCTTCATAGGCCTATAAAAAAATGTAGACTTATATTGAATCTGGACTTTATCTTGACATTAACAAAAGGGAAAATGAAATTTCAGTCTTTGATTATAATGTCTTTATAAATTAGCTAACAGAGTTTTAAGTTACAAGTTATAAAATAAGTGCTACAAATACTGTAAAGTAATACTTTCACCATTAAATTGATAAATTGTTTGTTCTAAGGCACTACACTACATTACACTGAGAAGTCTGGCCCATATGTATGTGATACCTAGATGGTCTATGAATAATAAAAAAGCATAGTATTTCTAGCTTTCTCATCAAATCATAATTTATCTCCCAAATCACATATCTAATTTAAGATAAAATACTATACTATATCAAGGATAGGTGTCCAACACCCCCATTAAAAAACTGAGCTGCAAGCATATAAAATTTCATGTCTCCCCACCCACCCAGTCAACAGAAAAAGAAGTTGAAAAGGAGATGAGGTGTTAAAAAAGGTTTATCAAAAAAATGAGACTCAGGACACAGTGCAAGATCTCATTATTAGCACCAAAACTTCCTTAATGTGGCTCAGAAGATATGTAACTGCCCTCGTCTTCTATTTTGTTTATTTCTCATGTATAGCACTTACACAAATAAAAATATATCCATCTGCTTCTTTAACAGCCCAATAATAAAATCCTGAAGATAGAAAATGCCATTTTTAAATCTTTGATTCTCCCTCATGGTCTTTGCAGTATTATAAGCTTAACAGAAAAAGAAGTTGAAAAGGAGATGGGGGGGCCGGGCGCGGTGGCTCACGCCTGTAATCCTAGCTCTCTGGGAGGCCGAGGTGGGCGGATCGTTTGAGCTCAGGAGTTCGAGACCAGCCTGAGCAAGAGCGAGACCCCATCTCTATTATAAATAGAAAGAAATTAATTGGCCAACTAATATATATAGAAAAAAAAAAAATTAGCCAGGCATGGCGGTGCATGCCTGTAGTCCCAGCTACTTGGGAGGCTGAGGCAGCAGGATTGCTTGAGCCCAGGAGTTTGAGGTTGCTGTGAGCTAGGCTGACGCCAT
>VSMD01044128.1:0-49562 GCA_008750895.1 Mirza zaza
ATTTGTTATTCAGTAGACTTCGTGTGTGTTATTAAGTAGACTTTTATCCTATCTGAAGGATATTAGGAAACAAAATTACAATGATATCCTCATTGAGAACATACATTTACAGAAGCTCTCTCAGGACATGACCTTGAAGGAAAACATTATATTGAGGCTCCAATAAAAGTCTTTTCTCAAAGATTATCTCCTTACTGGTTTTCTCAATTTTATATCCTCTGGTGGAGTATGGAAATTACTAGAACATGTGTATAGAGAACATCTCTGCAGAGAAGATGTGCGTTTCAGAGTAACTTCTGCCCTGCCTCATGAATTTCGATTCTACTTTGGAAGAATGGTCACATGTAAATTCTTGATAGATTTTTTTTCTCAAATTAGCTTCCAGAAGTTTGTAAAGAAGGGCTTTAGACTCCCCCCAACCTCTTTGCATGTGTTCTAATTCTTTTTTGGTGCAAAATTTGCAAATTTATTATTCATGCAACAAACATTGATCAAAAACATTTTGAGGGCTGGTCATGTGCCAACTCAGTGGTGGCTGCTGTAGCTTCTAGAAGAATGGAGGCATCTTAACCGGTGAGATATGTAAGCCAAAAATAATCCAAGAACAATAAGAGACAGAGTTTAAGGTACCCGTGGAGCCAAAGCAGGGCATGCCTTGTAGGATTTAAAAATAACTCATTGTCATCAGCAGTTTTATTATCATTACTTGCTTTCCATATTCTTCGTAGATTTTTATATGCATATTTTTCCCATTTTAATCTTTGAAATTGGGATAGATCTCAAATTTGATGGTTGTATGGTCACTCCAGGTAGGTAGCAGTTGGAACATAACTGTCGTGGTCTGTGCATGTTTGAGGACCCCTGCAGGATTTCTGAGCATGTGCGCAATAGAAGCCCTACCCCGAAAATAAGCCCTAGTGCTGGGCGTGGCTATGAAAATAAGCCCTAGTGCTGGGCGTGGCTATGAAAATAAGCCCTAGTGCTGGGCGTGGCTATGAAAATATGCCCTAGTGATGGGCGTGGCTACGCAGCGCATCTGCACAACCCATGCATGTTGTCGCGGAGCGGGAAAGAACACGAGCAGCCCTTCTCATCCGCCCCGTGAGAGCTCTAGTGCTCAACAGGAGAGATCGGGGCCAATGACTCTAAAGGAAATAGAGTCACAAGACATTCAGGATGGGATTCGGGGTTTGGAGAGTGGTGATGATGTTCCAGAAGAAGACGACTTCACTCTATTTGAATCAATGTAGATGGTTGTACCGTACTTAAATAAAATAATACATTCCCTGAAAATAAGCCCTAGGGTGTCTTCTTGAGGAAAAATAAATATAAGACCCTGTCTTATTTTGGGGAAAACACGGTAGTCTGGAGGAGTGTGATTAGACAAAGGGGTGCGATCTAATTGTAATAAACTGGGGGGAACTTAGCAAGACCTGTTTGTTCAGATTCTTGTCTATGTCCTTGTGTCTTCAGAGATAAGAATGTTCCTTTCTGGGGGAGGGGGGCAAGGGCATTATCTGAAACCTTAAAATTAGTACCCTCATAATATACTGAAATAAAAAAAATATTCCTTTTCTGCAGGCCTAGGGAGGGTGTCTTGAATGAGGGTCTTGTAACCTGCTCTAGGGAAAGGTCAGAAAAATCCTCCCTTGGTTTCATGACCTGTTTTAGGAGAGGAGGACAGAAGGTGAGAGAGACCTTCCTGCTTCTGCTCTTTTCTCCAATGTTTTGAGATAGTATGTCCTGAACCCCATCACCTTTATAGTCTGGTATTTAAGTTGGAGTCTTGATTAGATTTTATAAATTATTATTATTTTTTTAGGCAAGAATATTTCATAGGTGGTACTATGTATGTCCTATTGCATCGCAGCATGAAGGAAATAATGTTATGCTCTTTCTTTTTTAAATTTCAGAATATTACGGGGATACAAACGTTTTGGTTACATGATTGCTTTTATACAGATTGAGTCTAAGTTGTAAGTGTGTCCATCACTGAGATAGTGTACATTGCAGCTGTTAGGTGTGAATTCACCCCTCCCCCTCCCCTCCCACCTGCTTGATTGCCGTTGCATTTTACTACCATCTGTGCACATGAGTGTTGATCTATGAGTTCCAATTTAGTGGTGAATTCATGTGGCTTTTGTTTCTCCATTCTTGTGATACTTCACTTTGCAAAGATACGATCAGTTAGTGGGTTCAGGGGTTGTCAGCCTGTTCTGTTACCGAGTTCCCCATCATGCTTACAGTGAGGGTTTTGGGGTTCCTTGGTGGTAATTGTCTATATCTGGATATAAGTTTTATTCCATTAGTGGTTGTAAAATGGCAGTTTTCTAATTCTGTCATTCCTCCTGCATTCATCATCAAGAGTTCTATAAAGAACTTTTTTTTTTTAATCAATTCAGTTATCCTGAAATACCATTCATATAGGACAGGAAAATACTTGTTTCTTTATCATATTTTGATTTTCACATTAATGAATGAATGCCTAATAACTCCCAATCGGTAACCAATGAGGGTGTTTTTTGGTTTCATTATGAACTTTTGGAGTTTTAAACTGTGTCCTAGACATTTTAATTCATTTTAGTCATTAACCTTTTGGATGTTTAGATTTTCCCATGCTAGACTAATGGGAACTCCTTTAAATAGTCTCCTTGTTGTTTTATTTTTAATTGTCCAAATTTTTATTGTGGTAAAATGTCAGATGCATACAAAACGAGACAGAATGGTGTAATCAATTCCCATGTATCCATATCCTGCTTCAAAAATAATCAGCTTGTGGCCAGTTTTGTTTCTTTAACACCCCAAGTTACCTCTGTCCTCCCATATTTCTTAGGATTTCGTCTTTAAATACTTAAGTTTCAATCCCATTAGCCTTTAATTTTCATACTTATGCTACTACAGGATGTCCCAGGTAGGATATGTGCTTTTAATCACCTAACTTACTTCATTAATTAATTAGGGCGATACGAGCTGCTTTAGCACATAGACTGTAACGCATGATATGGCTTAAGCAAAATGGAAGTTTATTTTTGACTCACGTAGCAGCGGTATTGGTGCTCCTGCAAAAGATTTTCCTCCTGGGATGATTTTTGGTTTCTCCTATCTTGTATCTCTCCCTCCCCATTGGTCCATGATGCTATCTGTATCCAGACTGTGGAAAGGGGAAGAAAGAGCTAGAAAATACACCCATTTCTTAAAAGACTTTGCCAGAATGGGCACATACACCGTTGGCTTAAAACTCAGTTGCATGGTCAACACAAGTGGACCTGGTCAAAAGAAATAAAGATCTGGAAAGAAGACTATGCCAATTTTTGGTGAATAGCTTTCACATTGCAGTGTACATTCAAAAAGTCCACAAATATTTGTGAAATTCTCACTTTTTTCATCATAATTACCTTTGTTAAATCTTTAAGATATTGTTGTTGGTCATTAAATGAATTTTATTAGCTCAAAAGAACTGCTGCTTTTCAAAAAAAGGGCATTGAAGGAGATCAGTGATGAATGAGCCTTGAATTGAATGGCTTTTTTCTTTTTAATTATGGGATCATACCTATCTACAAATTATAGACGAGTGTTTCTATCTTTGTAAGGAGGCAAGGGTAGACACCAGCAGTTGTGAGTTTGTCAGATACTGAAAAAGAATAATATCAATAATAGAAAGGGCTGATTGGTTAATAACCAGCATGACACACAGGTAGAAGAAGGTGCCATAGTGCCGCTCATTGACAGATAAATCGAGAAACTCAAGAGGAATGATGACTTGCACAGATTCCATCTCCATCTTTTAGAAGGTGCAGATTCTGGATAGTCCTGTCGATTTTATAATCGTACGAGGGTCTCGAACCTTGTTTTGTGTAAGTGCTAAAGTGGGTGGTGACATCCAGTGTCCAGCATGCTCACCAGGCAGAGAGGGGAGATCCCAGGGGAGGGGTGAGAGGTGAGGAAGGGCTGTCAAGTGCCCATCAATCCATGAGTGGATTAATACAATGTGGTCTATGGATACCATGGAGTACTATTCAGCTATAAGAAACAACGGTGATCTGGCACCTCTTGTGTTTTCCTGGTTAGAGCTGGAACCCATTCTACTAAGCGAGGTATCCCAAGAATGGAAAAACAAGCACCGCATGGACTCAGCAGCAAACTGGTATGAACTGAGCAGCACCTAAGTGGACACATAGGAACTACAGTAATAGGGTATTGGGCAGGGGGGAGGCGGGAGGGGAGCGGGTATATACATACATGATGAGTGAGATGTGCACCGTCTGGGGGATGGTCATGCTGGAAGCTCAGACTTGTAGAGGGAGGGGGGAAAGGGCGTTTTTTGGAACCTTAAAATCTGTACCTCCCTTAATATGCTGAAATAAAAAAAAAATAAAAAAATAAAAAAAAAAGGAGAGGAAGCTGGATCTCTGCATTATGGGGTTGATTTATGTGTTTAATACATAAATACACAGCATGGGCCTTCAGCTGGTTATGGGCTCCCTGGAAAAGCAAAGGTTTGCTTCCAGGGGGAATGAAGTATAAATAGCTCCTACATTATCTTCTTACCATCTGATTTGGGGGCTAAGAACCAAATAGGGATGGATGTCTATTAAACAGTCCTTCCCATGGCCTATACCCCTACTTCATGCGCAAATATTTAACCTTTTGCACTCGGATGTTGAGTGTGACTCGACATTAAAATTACTCTTTGAATGTATCAATAATTTGAAATATAAAAAAATCCAAATAAATTTGCATGAAAAGAAACTCCAGTTTTTTATTCTACTGCCATGGTTTGTAAGATCTGGGGTATTTAAAAAACTAAATCCTTTATCCTGAGTAGAATAAAGGAATCAAGAAAAAAGCAAGTGAGTGCAAAGGGTTAGTTAGTACAAGCAACAGATACCACACACATCTCTGCTACCCCTGGCCCTTGGGCCATGTGCAGTCTACTTAATTCTATGTAGACCCCTTAATCTCGTTAAAGACTAACGATTAGAAAACTCTGTGTTGCCTCAATTCAGACATGCCAAGATATTAACATTACAGTGTCTAAAAAAAAAAAAAAGGCAGGGACAATTTTCTCATCGATGTACTACTTAATTAACAAAGTAGATGGGCTAACGTATAAAAATATACCTTTTCTTATGGGACTTAAACCATTGTTTGGACAATGGACAAAGAAATTGGTGGTCCATGCGCTTATCCATTTTTCCTCAATTGCTCTTTGTGCAAAATCAAGTTTGTACCGACCCTGCTGATCCTCAAGAGAACTTTTCAGTCCGATGTTTAGAAAACAAAAAAGGCTAAGAAATTCTCTGGGTCTGCGAAACTTGATTTAGGGAACAGGCTCTAGTAGATGCTGGTAAAATCATTGCGCCTCTGAGCTTCTTAAGGTCATGGATGTTTTTATTGTGATTCAATAGATGTTTTCGGTCATACACAATAATCTAACTTTTATATTTTGTTTCTTTTGAGAAGGTTTTAATCCAAAACAGGAAATTGCCTTTCCTGTAACATTATACTTTTGAGGACCTTTTTGCACGGATTCTTTATATAAACCTATATGACATAAGTCATCCAAAAAGGGCTTAATTTGGGCAATTAAAGGGGAGAGTGAGATTTCATTATACCCATTGGAAGTTTGCACATGGCCTTCCTCATCTGAGAAAAACCAAAGCAGTATTCACCAAGATTCAGATCCACAAGGATGCATTTCACTTTGATGCTCTGTCTTCACTACCATAAGTGACGCTGCCTGACTTACAAATAATAGCCTGGCTTTTGGAAGAATCTTCAAGTTGTTCATAATATTCTGTTCTACATGTTGCAGTAGCCCGCAGTCAAAAATCAACTCCTAACAAATTTTAGAGAGTCTAGGTTACCAGGAAGCAAAATATAATAAAAAAATCTTGCTTAGTATTAAGTTTAAGACTTTCTGTATATAGGAAGATCTCTCAGGAAGGATTTCATTATGCATCTAAAGTAATGTTTCTAGAAAATGTTGTTGCAATCTTTCTGTAAAATATTGGTGTTTCTTTACTGGCTACAAGTGTAGCCTTTGTAAAAATAGTGATGCTGGGAGAGGCAGGAGCTAAATAGAGCATTTGCTGTGTGCTGGGCAACCTCTGAGTGCTTTTCATGATCATGTCAGTATTTTGGAAATTGTAGCTCCAAATCTACAGCCTTCACGATTCTTGCCATTTTTTCCATATTATCTTTACTTCCTTAATTTTTTTAAGTGAATCCCTTGAAGTATTATGGAGATTTTCCAAATACGCACAAGTAGAGAGAATACAATACATTTCTACATGCAGAACACACAGAGCAGGCTTCAAGAGCAGGCAACCTGAGAATCGTACCAAGCTTATGGCGTGTGAGGGTCCATGTTTGGTTTGATGCTGTAAACCAAACATGTCACTGTTTTGAAATTCTTTTTATTTTTTTTTTTTCCTGAGACAGAGTCTCACTTTGTTGCCCAGGCTAGAGTGAGTGCCGTGGCGTCAGCCTAGCTCACAGCAACCTCACACTCCTGGGCTCAAGCGATCCTCCTGCCTCAGCCTCCCAAGCAACTGGGACTACAGGCATGCGCCACCATGCCCGGCTAATTATTTTTTCTATATATATTAGTTGGCCAATTAATTTCTATTTATAGTAGAGACGGGGTCTCGTTCTTGCTCAGGTTGGTTTCGAACTCTTGACCTTGAGCAATCCACTTGCCTCTGCCTCTCAGAGAGCTAGGATTACAGGCATGAGCCACCGTGCCCGGCCTTGTTTTGAAATTCTTAATCATTTATCAATAAGAGGCCCTGCATTTTTATTTTGTTCTACATCCTGCAGATTGTCTACCTAGATTCAATAATCATCATGATTTTTGCTACATTTTCCTCACTTTTTTGCTTTTTCCCTCTCCCCTTTTTTTCTCTCTCTTGCTTTCTTCTGAAGTATTTAAAAGTGAATAGCAGATATCACTTTACTCTGATGTACTTCAGAACGCAGCTCTAAAAACATGGACATCTTTGTACTTAACCACAACGCCATTATCGTATTTAGCAACATAAACAGTAATTATTTGGTATTATCTAATCCCACTTCACATCAAAACTTCCCCAGCTAACTTGAAAATGCCATTTACTGTTCTGTTTTTTTTTTCCAAATTCAAATGAAGTCTGTACATGAAATTGCATATGTCCCTGAAATCTCTTAATCTAGAGAAATCCTGCCTCCATTTGCTCTATGGACATGTTGTATAAACAGGGTCTGTTGTTTTATAGGAGGTCATGCATTTGGGTTTCTTGTGGTGGTACTTAATTTGTTTGTCCATTTACTCTTATTTCCTTTAAGGGAAGCTGGCTGTACATTTGACTTAATGTAAGTGTTCTAGTCGAGAATGCTTTGCAGAGGGTGTTTTTCATCCGTGTTCGTTAGAAGATATCTACTGTTTTGATCCACTCTCAGTGATGCTAATACCCATCAGATGTCAGCCTGACCAATACATCTGAAGGCTCCACATTAATTTTTTATGTAACAATCTCTTCTATCGATGATTGTTACTTAAATCGATTATTTCATTAAGCGATTGCAAAAATCATGATTTCTAAATCCGCTATTTCTTTTGTTTCTGTTTTTGAGGCAGAGTCTCGCTTTGTTACCCAGGCTAGAGTGAGTGCCGTGGCGTCAGCCTTGCTCACAGCAACCTCCAACTCCTGGGCTCAAGCGATCCTCCTGCCTTAGCCTCCCGAGTAGCTGGGACTACAGGCATGCGCCACCATGCCCGGCTCAGTTTTCCTATGTATATTTTAGTTGGGCTATTAATTTCTTTCTATTTGTAGTAGAGATGGGGTCTCACTCTTGCTCGGGCTGGTTTTGAACTCCTGACCTTGAGCGATCCTCCCGCCTCGGCCTCCCAGAGTGCTAGGATTGCAAGCGTGAGCCACACGCCCAGCCTAAATCCACTTTTTCTGTTATTATTAACTAGACTTTTTCTGTAAAAAAAAAAACAAAACAAAAGAACTTTCTCTCACCAGCTAGGGCTATTTGGAACTCAACTTTTTCTTTGTCTTAACTTAGATTTGCCTGAACAATCCTGTTAGTTAGCTTGGTGTCTCAGTCCCGTCTGTGCTACTGTGATATAATGCGTGACATTGGGAAATTTACAACGAGCAGAAATTTGTTTGGCTCACGGTTCTGGGGGCTGGGAAGTCCAAGGTCAAGTGGGCTACACATGGTGAGGACCTTCTTGCTAAGTCGTCCACGGCAGAGGGGAAAAGAACACGTGTGCAGGAGAGAGGAAGAAGCGCTGAGCTCATCTTTTGATCAGGCACCCATTCCTGCAGTGACTCACATTGGTGGCAGTGGTCCCTAGTGATGGCATTAACTCATTCATAAGGACAGAGCTCTCATGACCTAATCACCTCTTAAAGGACCAAGCTCTGATGCAACGGGAATTAAGTTTGCAATACGTGAATTTTGGGGGAGACACTCAGACCGTGGCACTTGGTGTGCTGGTTACATATACATTTCAATATGTTTGGGATTAAACACATAGTTATTAACATAAAAAGAAAACCACTCATATGCTATCTAATATCATCTGGCATGCTCCCAATGGTATGTATGCTAAGCTTTGGGAAACATTACGATGTACCTCGCTTTGCAGATGAGGAAACTGAGGCACAGAGAGGCCAAGCGGCATTCCCTGGGTGGATTCTGGACCAGAACCCAAGTGCTCTGACGCTAGAGGTAAGGATAATCACTCCCATCTCTCATAGCACTTTCCCCAGTGGCCAAAGTTAGTATAAAGAAAGGCAGGCTGATCTTTGAGGTGGAACCAAGAAAGTGAGTTTATAATGGCAAGCCCGCGAGAAAGCCCAGAACGTTCGGATAATTCTGACTTTCGGCTCCTCCCCAACCGGTGTGATTTATTGTGCTCACAGGTTCAAATCAATAATCTGAGTATCTTAGAGCCTATACCAAGGGTCCTCAAACTTTTTAAACAGGGGGCCAGTTCACTGTCCCCCAGACCGTTGGAGGGCCGGACTGTAGTTAAAAAAAAAAAAAAAAAAAAACTATGAACAAATTCCTATGCACACTGCACATATCTTATTTATTTATTTTTTTGAGACAGAGCCTCGCTTTGTTGCCCAGGCTAGAGTGAGTGCCGTGGCGTCAGCCTAGCTCACAGCAACCTCAACCTCCTGGGCTCAAGCGATCCTCCTCCCTCAGCCTCCCAAGTAGCTGGGAGTACAGGCATGCGCCACTGTGCCTGGCTAATTTTTCTCTCTATATATTAGTTGGCCAATTAATTTCTTTCTATTTTACAGTAGAGACGGGGTCTCGCTCTTGCTCAGGCTGGTTTCGAACTCCTGACCTCGAGCAATCCGCATAAAAAAGCAAGCGGGCAAAAACACCCGCATGTGGCCCCCGGGCTGTAGTTTGAGGACGCCTGGCCTAGTCTGACCTAATAAACTTCTCAGACTTTTCCAACATAATGCTTTTGTAGCTTTTGGATGAAATGCTTAAAACTTGTTCTTATCTTTTCTTTATCATTCTTAGTAATCTCTAAAATTCCTCCTACGGCAATAGACAGAAACCATTATTATTGTTTTTAGGAAGGAAAGGCTGTTATGCACACCAGCCTAGTCCAGATAGGAAGCCAAGCTTTCTTGGGACAAATTATTGCTCAGCCCTTTGAATCTCATCAGGAACTTCTGAAGTGGCCTTGGGGTGTCTCAACACCACAATCCAAAGATTTGGTTGGGAGACTTGGATGCAAGGTTGAATCTTGAGCATTGTTTCTGACCATTTCACTTGATTTGCCTTTCCACATTAGTGAGATGAAAAGTGTCAGACTGAAGACCTTTGAGGGATTTTATCGATTGGAACGCATGTGCTAAACATTATTGAGGAAAACAGATGAGTGAGGACCTGCCTTGCAAATTTACTTTTTTGGTTTCTGGGAAAATATCACACCACCACTATCTTACAGTGACTTCGTTCTTGGCCAATATTAAGAATGATGATGTTATTTTATATCGTTCGTGGAATTTTAAAAAACCTTCAGGAATAATTTAAATCTCATCCTTTTAATTTACATGTGAGGAAGCTGAAGACAATCTAATTCAACTAATTTCTCCTGAGATGAGCAGCTAATTAGATGCAGACCTAGAATTAGAGTTCAGGTTTCTTGACTGTCATACCAAGGTACCCCATCAATTAAAGTTATTTGGTCGCAAGCAACAGAAACTGATTCTGAATAACTGTGTGGAAGAGTGATATTTACAGGGTGAGTTTGGGGCAGTTTACAAAGTCTAGTGTCAATTTCATTACAATTTTTGTGGGGAGAGGTGAGAACTAGAAATGGGTAAGTAACAAAGTATATTTTAAATTTTAAAAAATGACAGTTATGATGGATGGAATGCAAAAACTACAGGATTTAAAAATTTACTGAGATGAGATTCATGTAACATAAAATTAACCATTTTAACATGAACAATCCGGTGGCATTTAGTTAATTGACAATGCTGTGCAACCATCACCTCTCTCCAGTTGCAAAACATTTTCATTCACTCTAAAATAAAACTCCATACCCATTGAGCAGACTCTCCTCATTTCCCATAACCCCTGTCAGCCACCAGTTTGTGTTCTGTCTCTTTGGATTTACCTATTCTGGATATTTCATGTTTATATAGAATCATATGATATGTGATCTTTTGTGTCTGGCTTCTTTCACTTGGCATGTTTTTAAGGTTCTCCTAGATTATAGTATGGATTGGAACTTTATTGCTTTAGGTGTGAATAACATTCCATAGCATGTATCTATCATAATTTATCTTTTGATTCACTGATGGACGTTTGGGCTATTTCCACCTTTTGGCTATTGTGAATAGCGCTGCTATAAACATGCCTGTATGTGTGCCTATTCGAGTAATTATTTTCAATTCTTTTGGGTATATATACCTAGGAGTGGAATTTCTGGGTTATAGGGTAATATCATGTTTAGCTTTTAGAGAAACCACCAAACTGATTTCCACTGTGGCTAAGCTATTTTATATTTCCACCCGGAATGTTGGAGGGTTCCAATTTCTCCCCATCTTTACCAACATTTATTATTTCCCATTAACAAAAATGATAGCCATCCTAATAGGTATGAAGCAGTACTTCATAGTGGTTTTGATTTGTATTTCCATAATGACAGTGAGCATCTTTTCATTGGCCATTTGTATGTCTTCTGTGGAGAAAAGTCTATTCAAATCCTTTACCCACTAAAAAAACCTAAAAAGTAAATTTTTGTTGTTGTTGAGTTGTAAGATTTCCTTATACTGTATATTCTAGATACTAGACCCTTATCAGATACATGATTTACGAAGATGTTCTCCCATTCTGTAGGTTGTCTTCTTACTGTTTTGATAATGTTCTTTGATGCACAAAGGCTTTTGATTTTGATGAGGTACCATTATTCCATTTTTTTCTTTTGTTGCTTGTGCTTGTATAAGAATCCATTGCCAAATATGAGGGTCATGACATTGACGCTTTCTTTGGAAGACTGTTACGGTTTTAGCTCTTACACTTTAGAGCCTTGATCCACTTTGAGTTAATTTTTCTATACGGTGTGAGGTAGGGGTCCAACTTTATACCTTTGTACGTGGTTACTTCAGTGGTCCCAGTGACAATTATTGAAAAGACTATTCCTTTCCCATCAAATGGACTTGGCGTCTTTGTTGAATGTGAATTGGTGTACATGAACTATTATGTAGATCATGAAGCTTCAGAGAGTGTCTTCCTCGTGGAGCACGCACAGAGCCCTGCTGAAGTAGGAAGAACGTTGCCAGGCAGCGAACACAGAGATGTCCACTCGACAGCCCAGCCACTGACCTGTCTTTGTGTGAAATGTTGCTGGACACAGATTTTCTTCTGTTGAATTTTCAGCAGCAGTGACCTGTAAGAATTTCAGATTTTTGAGTCTGTGAACTTGGGATAATTACTGAAAGAAAGATCGGGGACAGAGTCTGAAAAATAGAAAGTGGGAGGTAGGGTGAGAACAGAGTTTTCCCGTTCAGCTTGTCTCCAAGCTCTGTGTGCATTTCGGAGACTTTCCTTCTACGCCAGTGCTGCCCAGTAGAAATATAATGTGAACCCCACATGCAAGCTCAGTATATAATTCTAAATTTTCTAGTAGCCACATTGAAAAGAGTAAAAAGAAATCAGATGAAATTAATTCGAATAATATATTTTATTTAGCCCAATCTATCAAAAAATATTAGTTCTCACCCTATAATCAATATAACAAATTATTGACTAGATAGTTTACACTGTTTTCATGCCAACTCTTTGAAATCTGGTGTCTATTTTACACTTACAGCATGTTTCAATTTGAACTAGCCACGCTTCATGTGGCTGGTGGCTTTTATTAACATATAGGACAGTGGAGTTTTTGACGAGGGATTTGTATACTTTTTCTGGAAAAGGCCAGAGAGTAAATATTTTCACCTTTATAGGCCACGTAGTTTCTGTAGCAACTACTCAACTCTGCTTTCATATCAAAAGCAGGCGTAGACGATATGTAAAAAAATGAACGTAGCTGTGTTCCAATTAAACTGCTCACGAAAATGGGTTGCAAGGCACAGGTGATGATTGATTTTTGCATCAACTTGACTGGGCTAAGGGGTGCCCATCATTTCTGGATGTATGTGTGAGAGTGTTTCTGGAAAAGATTAGCATGCGCATCAGTAGACTGGATAAAGATCACGTTTACTGATGCTGGTGAGCAGCATCTAATCCGTTGAGGGCTTGAGTAGAACAGAAAGGTGGGGAAAAAGGCAAGTTCACCCTGTCACCTGAGCAGGTGTATCCATCTTCTTCTGCTTCCAGAGACCGGTGCTCCTAATTCTTGAGCACGAGAGGTCTTGTGAGGCTGAACTGGGACTCACACTGTTGGCTGTCCTGGTTCGTGGGCGTGTGGGCTTGGACTGGGACAGTTCCTCCAGCCTTCTCGGGCCTCCAGCTTGCAGATGGCAGCTAATGGGTCTTCTTAGCCTCCATAACTGCATGAGCCAGTACTTCACGACACGTCTCTCACCGTGTGTCTATACTTAATCCTGTTAGTTCTGGTTCTCTGGGGAAGCCTGACTACTGTACCATACTTGGCTTGCAGGCGATGGCTTCTCTGTTCTAGGCTCTCTGTCCCTTTTATCCCTGTCTGGGACAGAAAGGATCTTCTTTTTTACAGGCAGTTGATTTTGCAGGCCTATCAGTCCCTCGCTTCGAGCGTCTTAATACGTTCGGCCTTTAGAAATGGTTTTTCTCTGCTCCTTCTGATTTTGCTGTACCAGAAAGGATTTTTTTTTCTTTAGACAGGTGGTTTGAGCCTAGCAGGCAGTTTAGATGGACAGCAGGGCCCTGCATTCCACACTCCAGCTGAGGAGAGATCCTGTAAGAGGAAGCGAGTGCTAAGGTAGGGCAAGACCCCACACCCTTACAAAGATCCCCTCTGGTCCGAAATCCTTTGCCCTTCCCAGCCAGCTTCTTTTGATTTTTTTCTGTTGGAAGTGAAGGGACAGGAGGTGAGAGGAGCTGGGGGTAGTTGTAAACACGAGCCTTCTTCCATAGGCAGCCCCCAACTTCTTTGAGAGATCATTGACTCTCAGCCCCAGCAGTATCTGCTGGGAAGCTCCACGGGTCCTGATCTTCGTTCCAGTCCCTGGAAGATGGGGTCCAGCCAAGGTAGGATTTTCATCAGTGACCAGGCAGGGTGGGGCTGGGGTCACTGTCTGGAGTGGCGGGATCCTGTATTCTTCGGAAATTATTTCCTCCATTGCGTGGAACTTTCTTTCTCTCCTTGGTTGAGGTACCTAGATGCCTCACAATGGGGTCCTTGCTCAGTTCCTCCAGAGATACACGCTCAAATGGGGGGTGCCCTTCAAAATGGGTGCAGCATCCAGTTGTGTAGTTCCAGCACATCCGTTGTGGGATATACCAGCACCCCAACTCTCAGCACGTAGGCATATCCTGCCAGCAATGTAGGACTCACGATTGGCCACTTGTGCTCTGTCCGTTTGAAATGCGGGCTGAGGAAGGGTGTTTCAACTCTTAGAGGTGACTTCCGTGGACGGATCGTGGAAACGAAAGAGGCTCTCAGGTGCTCTGGGTTCAGGGTGGAGAATATAGAACTTACTGCATACATAACACTTTTTCCCATGTGAAGATTCGCCTTCTGCCCCTGTGCCTCATGTTCCTCATTACTCTACAGCAGTCTAAATCCTTCCCATCTGCAAAAGACTGCTTAAGGTGTCCTAGTTCTGGAAGGTTCCTGGCTCCCAGAGGGAGCTGTGAGGAAGTTAAAATTAAAACTGCAACCTTTCATGTGGACAAGTTACTATAGTCTATAAATGTCTGTATTTTCAGCAGATAGCACCGTCTTTTTTTTTATATAGGAGGTCCTCAATACATGTTGGTTGAAAGAAGGAAGGAAGGAAGGAATAAAATAATATCAAAGCAGCTCCAGTTCTGGACTCCCATCACTCAAACTGGTAATAATTTGGTTGCTACAGTCTCCTCTTGTGTGCTGTAGCTCAAAAATGCCATGCCCAGATGCATGAAAATGATGCTCCTTGATTCATTCACCTGCTGTGAGCATCTGAGCAGTTAGTTCCCAAGGACCCGGCATGCTGTGATTTATTGCTCATTTGATTTAATTTACTGAAGGTGACCTTACTCTATTTCCCTTCTAGAACTCTGGCTGGATCGCAGTTGGAGGTGGTCCCCAGGGAGTAAATCTCAGGCGATGGTTCTCAGTCATTTTAGGATTGCCTGTTCAATATAACTTTAGTGTGGCTGTCTAAGCGAACATAGGCATTTGAGGCTGATGATGGCATTTTCTAGATGGGCTACAACGACCTGTAGTTCATAGAACCGTAGTTGGATTACCTACAAGATAACAATATTCTCACTTGTGGGTAAAATGTGTCACTGTGTCTGGGAACTCTGAAAATCAAACTTAAATAAAACCCATACCCTGGCATTCAAAGCTTTGGCACTTAACTAGGATCATAAATAGAGTTAGATGAAATCAATTTACATGAGGTTGGGTGAAAAAGAAAAATTTGAAACTGTTTAACAGATTTCCCAGTCTCCAAGAAATATATGTAAATTAGTAAGAAAGGAATCAATAGGTTTTGAGGATGAGACACTTAGTTGGAGTTCTACCTTTTGGGCAGCTGGGAAACTCTGATTTGCATTCCTCTGGATTTGCTGAAAGTGTTTATAACAAGTAAGTTCGAGATTCTGGGTGGTAACATGTAAGACCTTGTAACTCTGCATATTAATGGAGACTTTGAAAAGGTATCTGAATTTTACAGTGCTAAATTTTAATGACTTCTTTTTGTATCTCATTGACAAGCTCTGGTGGTTATCAAAACTTGTAAACAAAGTCATTTTTCCAGTAAAGATGTAACAGGGAATGGTCTAGAAAACAAACAAACAAAAAAAACCCAGCAAAGATATTTTCTGTTTCTTCGAAATTTCCACTACTCTTTTTGAGAACTGAAACCTTCATCCCTACCTCAGGCCAGGAAGAAGGTCTTTTTTCTTTCTTTTTTATTGAGACAGAGTCTCACTCTGTTGCCCAGGCTAGAGTGCTGTGGCGTCAGCCTCGCTCACAGCAACCTCCAACTCCTGGGTTCAAGCGATCCTTCTGCCTCAGCCTCCCGAGTAGCTGGGACTACAGGCATGCGCCACCATGCCCGGCTAATTTTTTCTATGTATTTTTAGTTGGCCAATTATTTCTTTCTAGTTTTAGTAGAGACGGGGTCTCCACTCTTGCTCAAGCTGGTTTCGAACTCCTGACCTTGAGTAATCTGCCCGCCTCGGCCTCCCAGAGGGCTAGGATGACAGGCATGAGCCATGGCTCCTGCCCCCTGGGGGGCCCAGGTGGGGCTTTGTGTTTGGCAGAAATGGGGAGATTACAATAGTTAACCACAATAGCCTAGAACTAAGGGTCCCTCCTTTCAAAAGCTCCGTTTTTCTGCTTATGTTCAGGAAATTTGGATTTTGAGACAAGGAGGTCTACCATTTCTCCTCCTTTGCCAGCAAAGTAATAAACTTCTCTTTCCTTCCCTCCAAACCACTTGTCCTCGTTCTTCTGATGCAGCCTCGTGGACAAGTGCTGAGTTTTTGGTGACAAAGACAGTATCTTTCTGCATCTGAATATGACCTTGAATTAAAACAAACAAACAACTTTTGCTAATGGTCCTTTTTGTTACTGATCCAGAGATGATACAAAAATATGTCTCTGCTCTGCACAGAACCCGGCCGGAGCTCCTACTTCACTCCACGTGAAAGACAAAGTCCTTTACAATAAGGAGTCCTTCTCTCTACCCAGGATTGGGACCCTTCTGTTTCCCTACCCTTTTACTGTCCCCTCCTCTCGAAATCCTCCAGCCACACGGGCCTCTTACTGTTCTTCAAACACACCTGCCCTAGCACCTTTGCACCTTTGTCTGGAATGTTCTCCCCTCTAACTCACAGCCCCACCTCTCCTTCAATGTAACCTCCATGAAGCTACCAGACCCACCATATTTAAAATTCCTCTGTCTCTCCCTGTTTTTGATTCCCTCTAACTCTGCTCTATTATTTTCTTTTTGTTTTTTTTGGTCCTTAGCGTTTGGCTGTCTAACATACCATTTAATTTAGTCACTGTTATGTTTGTTGTTTATGATCTGCTTCCCCGCCCCTGGACTGAAGTTTGTGAGTACAAGGATCTTTGTCTTCTTTTGTTTGGTGATGTGCCCAGTAGACATTTCTGCTATGAGGAATATGTACATTAGTAGACATTAGCCACATGTGCTAGTTGAGAACTTAGAATGCGGTTAGTGCAAATAAGCCCCTGAATTTGAATTTTACTTGGTTTTATTTAACTCATTGAAGTTTAAATAGGCATGTGTGGCCAGGGGCGACCTACCATATTGGATATTACGGATCTTGAAAGTTTGTTTACCCAGTGACTGAATGAAAAAATGTCTCTCTAGACTGGAGCATTACTTCTCATGCTTTAAGGGAATCACGTGGGCATCTTGTTAAAGGTGTAGATTCTGATTCAGGAGGTCTAGGGTGGAGGCCAACAGTCTGCATGTCTGACAGCCCCCAGGCAATATCTCTTCACCCTTTAAGCAGCAAGGCCAGAGAAGAATGGATATTGTGCCTTGCTTTTAGGTCGTGTGCGTATGGACATAGGCCAGGTAGGTGGTTTCTCATCTCCTGGACAAGAGAGATTACTAAAAATAACTTGTTAGTTCAAGTAACAACCTGTAGACCCAAAACACCACAAAAAGAGAAAAATCTATTTCCTTATCTACGATAAGAATGTGATTCTCTTTCTACCTTTTCTCTCTAATTTGGTTTAATTCAGTTGTGGTTAATTTAGAAATTCTTTTGTTAAATTATATATATGTGTATATATATATTTTTTGAATGTATGCCACTTTGTAGCTGCCTGATGTGTCTATTTGACTTGCAATTCATTTTTTTTGAGGTCACTGAAGATGCCTGCTAGTTACCCCTCACAAAGAATTTCCTGTTGGTGCCGGAAAACCCAGTTCTGCATCCTTCTGTTACCTGAGATAGCTGGCTAAATCAGATTCCCATAGCAAAAAAATCTCATCAATCTTTTCCATTGTTATAATCACATTGTTCATCTACAGAATAAACATCACCCAGTTATTCCCTCAGGGAGGAGTTTAAATCTTGTTCAGATGCCTTACATCGCTGCAAATCCGTGGTCGTTCTTCTTAATTACCATGAGCTCTTTTCCAGGTGGATTTTTGTCAGAGTGGTAAATCTTGGTGCAGATCAATTTTAGGTGTTGTTAGTATTTAACAACAATTAAGGAACTGATGAATATATGTAATATTGCCTGATTTATCATTCCCTTATAGGCTGTTCACAATTTATCGGAGGCACAATTTACAGTACCTGTCAGGAGGGAAAGGATAAAAATCATCTTAAAAACCCAATTTTGTTTTGTTTTACCCAGAATAGAATAAGGGATGGGTGGTATTTTTTTTTTTTTTTTGAAACTTTCTGGAAAAGCCCAGTTCTAGTCTTCCCTCTTTCTCTGCTGAAGTCATGCCTGACTTGAACCTCCAGGAATGTTCTGATATCTCAGGACTACCAACTGGCCCAGCATGTTCTCTATTTTTTTTGCTTATTTTCTTCTTGGAATGCTCTTTCCAATTCCTGCACCCTTCCCTGCCCCAGAAAGACAACTTTTTAAACACTCAATGCCAGGCAACCTCAAACTATGGCCATTGGTGCCATCACCAGGGCCTGGGATGTGAACCCATGGGCCCTCTCCTGTCATGCCATAGCACTTTCTACCTACCAGCGCCATTCCCCTTACACTATGGGTGTGTGTGCTTGTCCACCCTGCTCAAGAGTCTCGGAGGCAGGGAGGGGGCCATGTCTTCCTTATCTTTGTATCTCCAGTGTTTCCATGAATTGTAGAGAGCTAGCTTGTCTTTTCCTAACTTGTGTTTCTATATAGTGAATGTTTAATAATGATGGCGGAACTCGAAGCTGTGAGCTTATTGCTTCATTATCACGAGGATCAGAATATCCAGTGTAGTGTATTGAAATATAATAATCTAATTGGGTAGACTTGACTGAAGCTAAAACCTTTTTACCCTTTTATGTGCCAACTTTAGTGCTTTGAAGATGAGCCTAAGGCTCTACTTGGGAGCTTCTAGGTTCTTCTTTAGAGCAATGGTCAATTGATTGGTTGATTGATTTTTTTGAGACAGAGTCTCACTCTGTTGCCCAGGCTAGAGTGAGTGCCGTGGCGTCAGCCTAGCTCACAGCAACCTCCAACTCCTGGGCTCAGGCGATCCTCCTACCTCAGCCTCCCGAGTAGCTGGGACTACAGGCATGTGCCACCATGCCCGGCTGATTTTTTCTATATATTTTTAGTTGGCCAATTAATTTCTTTTTATATTTAGTAGAGATGGGGTCTCTCTCTTGCTCAGGCTGGTTTCGAACTCCTGACCTTGAGTGATCCGCCCGCCTCGGCCTCCCAGAGTACTAAGCAATGGTCAGTTTAGTGGTGTGCTGCTAAATGTTGAACAACTGGCTCTATAGGAAAAACATGTGGATGTGCATGTGCATGCATATTCATGTGTTTTTATTATAAATATCACTGATATAAAGGATGTATAGCTCGTAACTGATAAATATTAATAAAATAATCACTACTCTTTATTATAAATTCCAGATGGCCAGTGGATTCTCTCACACAGTGCTTTGGTTGATTTTGCCAAGCTCTTTGCAAATGATGAATCAGTACCATTGTATAATAGTTTTTAATATTAGAAGAATATGTCTTCCCTTTCTTTGTGTGTTATTTGGAGAATAATGGCCACCAGACATGGCATGCTTAACGTCAAACTGAGTATTGTCAATTACTCTCAAGTCAACAACGCAATATCAAGTCTTAATTTGTAGCATTTGCTGATTCGGCCAATTTCAAGCTGCCAGTGTGATTTTACTGAAAATTGAATTTGGAAGAAATACACAGTAGTAATCTATTATATAGCATTTCTGCTCTACAGATACCAACAGAAGCAAATAACCTTAAAGAGTATAGATAATAGCAAATAACCTTAAAGAGTATAGATAATAGTAAAAGAATTAGGATGTGATGAATTTCTGGTATTTATTACCTTTAAAAATATTTTTATTATAGTTTAATTATGTAACTTAATTTTAAGCAATAGGTGTGTTTAACAACTGGCTTGCAAGGTTTCTGAAACTTAGCAGTTGGAGGCAAGCCTGTAGAATGTGGCTCCCATACACAACTAGGTCTGTCCAACTGAAGAATGGTATTTGGTTATCAGACTTGGGGTATGTGGTAGGTTGAAGCTTGCATGCTAGCTCTGTGTTTTGTTTTCAGTTTACAAATTAAATTACTTACAGTTTGTTAAAGTTGATTGTAAGATGTAAAGTATTTTATAAGTCTTAAGATTTCCAAGATCAGGCCAGGCGCGGTGGCTCATGCCTGTCATTCTAGCACTCTGGGAGGCTGAGGCGGGCAGATTGTTCGAGGTCAGGAGTTCGAAATTAGCCTGAGTGAGACCCCGTTTTTACTATAAATAGAAATAAATTAATTGGCCAACTAATATATATAGAAAATATTAACCGGGCGTGGTGGCGCATGCCTGTAGTCCCAGCCACTTGGGAGGCTGAGGCAGGAGGATCGCTTGAGCCCAGGAGTTTGAGGTTGCTGTGAGCGAGGCTGATGCCTCGGCACTCACTCTAGCCTGGGCAACAAAGCGAGACTCTGTCTCAAAAAAACAAAACAAAAAAAGATTTCTAAGATCAGGTGAGACTAGCGAAAAACAGTGCAGCCCACGCCCTGTGCTAAGAGCTTTATGTGCATTATCCTGTCTGTTTGTACTCCTTCATTCTAGCTTTTATTTTTGAGACAGAGTCTTGCTCTGTTGCTTGGGCTAGAATGCAGTGGTGCCATTTCAGCTCACTGCAACCTCCTGCCTCAGCCTCCTGTGTAGCTGGGACTGCAGGCGCACACCACTACACCTGGCTGATTTTTCTGTTTTTTGTAGAGACAGGGTCTTGCTCTTGCTCAGGCTGGTCTTGAACTCCCGACCTCAAGCAATCCTCCCACCTCAGCCTTGGCCTTGGCCTCCCAGAGTGCTAGGATTACTGGCATGAGCCATCGTGCCCAGCCTGTTACCTTCACTTTATAGAAGAGGAAACTGAGGCTTGAGAGAACTGGAGGCACCCAGAGGTCAGCGGTGGATGTGAGGCTCACACTCAAGCCCACAAACACTCATGACTTCTGCTGGGAGCAGCAGAGGTGAGAGGGAGTGAGGAATTGCAGATAAAGACTACAACGCAGGCTCTTTTGCCATGTTTCTCTTCTCTCCCTCTTTATTCTTCTTCTTAAGGGAGGTGTGGTGGTGAGAAAATGCCCCTTTCTTTCCCTGGAGAACAAAATCATTTCATCCTGTTGCAGAACAACAGAAAATGCATAAAAGTGCAGAAATAAAATAACTTCTATCACCTAGATACGACCAAGTTTTTTTTTAAACATTTAGGGCATATGTGCCAATACATTTTTGTGTATATAACATATAAAATGCAAAAAAATATATATAATTGGGTAAACGTCAACATATGCTTTTATTTATTTAACAATTATTTCTTTCCATTGTTATTTCCTGAGTTTAGAAAGGGTAACCCTTTTGAAAACTGTACTTCTTAGCTATTTGGAAAGTAATACTTAGGAGCTGGAACTATAGAAAACAGAATCTACTTACAATCGCCCAATCTATTCATTCTTATTCTAATCTTTCTCCATATAAGATAGTCACCAGATATATGAATAAGCACTACCTGAGTAATTTGAGCTTAACTTCCATTTCTTAGTTTTCTCCACATCCGTTGGTAGATGGCAAGCAGCAGAGTCAAAGTTTGGGTGATTCATGAACTCAATAAATATCTACTCTATGTTAGATAAAATATGGATAATTCCCTATTTGGAATCATCAAAATATGGATAATTCCATATTTTATCTAACATAGAGAACACTTTCCATATTTCCATGTCCGATCTGTAAATCTGAACGCTGTCAATGCCTTGTTGATAAGGAAGAGAGATAAGATTTTCATGTCAAAAGTCCTTATCCATTCAAAAGGTGAAAGCAAACTAACATTGAAACCTCAGTTCAGGCTAGATTTTCACACATCTAGCACTTGCGACATTGCCCATGAAGAACAAAAGCATACGGAATGACATTTGGGCACTGACCTAACTAAGGATACTTCTGGGGCCTTTAATCTACTGCTGCGACAATCATGTTTGACCATAGTCAGTCAAACGTTTCCCCTTTTACATTCAGTTATTTGATCAGCAAAATCAGTTAATAAGCCCTGTCCTGCAGCCCATGATATATAAGTCCTGCGTGGTTTGGCCTAATAAATCCTCACCCCTGTCTTGATCTTCAGAGGACTGACAGATCATATCACCCTGAAGGAGATGTTCTCAGATTTTGCACGTACGAATAATACATTGGTCATTTTCCACATACGAATAATACATTGGTCATTTTCCACATACGAATAATACATTGGTCATTTTCCTGTTTGTGATGGCCAAGCTATATAGTGATGGAAACATAATGTCTAACTGGGAAGCGAAGGTGGAGAGAAGGTGCAAAAGGAATATTCTGTACTGACAATTGATGGATATTGACAAGGTGATGTCTAAAATATTATCATTTCCGTAGTTTTGCTAACCACTGATTTGAAAATAATGACATATGGTTAAGGTTAAGGCTCAAAGAAGTGAGGCTGTCTTTTGTACATGAGGCAGGATTGCTCTGTAAAGAACGTTTCCTGAGAAAACTTGTGGTTATTAACAGAAGCAATGTTTAGCATATTTTATTTTACAGTGTATTGTTAATAGCTATGATCATATTTCATTTTAAAGATCAACTTCAAAAATCATAAAATTTGTTCTCTTTTGAAATATTTCGATAGCTTGATTTAAATTACAGTTTTGTTATAGCATATATTCACCTGGTATTGTTAGAATAGTCCATCTTCATATATTTAGTGATAATCAGCTTCTTGATGTTTTTCTTTCTTTAGCCATACTTTGTCCCTCAAATGTAACCATAAACCTATAATTATAGCTTCTTTTTTCTTAAAAAGAAAAAGGAATACCAAACATAATTTCTTCCCTCAAGAAATAAAACCTAGCCTTAGCAGAGAATTTAAAGCTTAGGAGTATTCTTAGCTCAGTCTCTTTGAAGAACTAATCTTGTCAGTTTTCTAGTGTTGAATGGGAGAAAGTTAGTATTTAGAGTTTGTGTCTCTATTGTTTGATTAGGATTTTTTTTAGGGAGAACAGGGTTGAATTTCACACAAAAATCTTAGTATAATTTTTTAAAAAATGTCCTTTGGAATTTAGCTTTATACCTTTTTTTTTCACCCCCAGTAATAGATTTATTTTTAAGACTTACTCTTTGTTAGGTTGTTTTGCAAAGATGCGTATAGATGACAAGAATATAAAACCCTTATGTGTAGCAGAATCTTTTCTGTTTGATAAAATATACTATAATATGCCATTATTTATGGCATCATAAACTTCATTTGATAAAATATACTTCATTTGATAAAATATACTATATTTTATCAAATGAAGTATATTTTAATAAACTTCATTTGATAAAATATAAACTTCATTTGATCTTAAACTTCATTTGATAAAATATACTATAATATGCCATTATTTTCCCAATTTGATTGGCTTTTATAATGCTGCCCAAGATGAAAAATCATATGAATAAATGAAGATCTTACCTTAGACATTCCTTTTACTCTAGTGCCTGGAGACTAGGTAGTCTAACATCAAAAGAACAAGAAATGACAGCTTTTCTCAGAGAATTCTGAGTTAGGAATGTGAAAAAGGTTCATGGAAGTCAGCTCCTGGGTATTGTTTAAAGCTATAAAGAAAATAATCTTCTTTTGCATTAAAACACTAAGGTATAAAGAGAACTAAGTGTGCTTTGTAGCCTCACACCCCACAGAACATACGTGTGAAAGAACCTACAATTCACTCCATTGTTGGAACTTCATAATGTACTGCTAAAAGAGCAATTTTTCTGTTCCCAAGTACAGCAGTCTGGTAGACTTCGTAGTCACCATGTCGAAGAGACAAGACTCAATATATACTTATTATTTAAAATTTTATTCTACAGATTTTTGTTGTTGTAGCTATTGATTGATTGATTGATTGATTGAGATGAGGTCTTGCTATGTTGTCCAGGCTGCTCTCAAACTCCTGGCCTCAAGCAATCCTCCTCCTTGTCCTCCCAAAACGCTGGGATTACTGGTGTGAGCCATCGTGCCTGGCCAACGTATATTAATATTTACTGATTGGTTTTATTTTCAGAATGTATTTCTTACCGGCTTGCTCTTTCTGTCCTCCCTCCTATCTCTTGCATGCCCCTACCATTCCTAGAATGTTATCTCTTAGAACATTCAAAGGTATGAAAAAGAGAATAACTGAATCATTTTATACTGAGGATTTGCCAGATACAATTTAAGCCCAACTGATAAAGTTTTTTTTTTTTTTTTTTTTTTTGAGACAGGGTCTTACTCTGTTTTCTGGGCCACAGTGCAGTGGTGTCATCATTGCTCACTGCAACCTCAAACTCCTCAAGCAATCCTTCTGCCCCCCAAGTAGCTAGGCCTGCAGGCACACATAAACCACACGCCCAGCTTAATTTTTTTATTTTTTGAAGAGACAGGGTCTTGCTATGTTGCCTAGGCTGGTCTCAAACTCTTGGCCTTAAGCGATCCGTCTGCCTTGACCTCCCAAAGTGCTAGGATTACAGGCGTGAGTCACCATACCTAGGCAGATAAAGTTCTTTTTTATTAATATACCCAATATCAACTGTTTGAACTAATCTCTATATATTTTATAACAGTGCATATAATGGACAATACATACATATAAACATGAGGTATGTGTGGGTGCGTTGTAGCTGATATATTAGATATGATAGATTAAAAAAAAATAAACACACATTCCTTCTAAGGAAGATTTTTCCTAAGGAAGGTTAGCCTATTTGTTTTTTCTTTTACTATGTCAAAACAGGAAAACCAACCTTCAAATCTGAAATTGTCATTTTATTTAATTGTTCACGCTTTATTTATTCCATTACTGTGAGGATGACTGCTGGTCTAATTTAGAATCTTAGTGCCACTCTGTCCAGTTTATTTAAGGTTTATCTGTTATGTGATGGAGCTGAACTATTTTGAGTTTTATCGAAGATAGGCACATGGAGAGAGAATGAGGGCCCAGGAGACAATGGGAATAGTTACAACAGAGATTTAAATGAGAAGGTGTATTGGTCCCATGAGTCAGAGAAACATAAATAAAAACAAAAACATGAACAGCATAGTGATGAAATTATGTTGTCATTTATACTTTAGTATAAATTGGTTTTTGATAATTTGGCTTGATAGCAAAAAGAATAATATTGGGAAGATTCTGTCTTATTTTATCTCAGTAACCTTACAAGTCTTTGCTTTGAACTTGCATCATTGGAATACTATATCGTGTTGATGGACGTCATAGGCTGTTCCTTATGGAACTGTGACTTCCCAGCGGTCTCCTGGGCCTCAGGACAGATTTCCCAGTCCAATCCCCTTTTTCTGTTAAACCTAGAAAAAACAAAATTGAATAACTATCTGGAGAAACTAAAAAGTGGAGGTTTACCTCTCTTTCAAACTACAGTCAATGGCGTTTCACTTTCTAACAGCCAAGTTGGTTTGCTATTTGCTGACAATAGAAGGTTCTAGAATTCTCCTTCACGTGTTCTAAATTGGGAAGACAAACCTCAAAGGCTTTTTCATTTAATTGGTCACATGCATCTCAGTGCTGTGTTCGTTAGCGCCTCTTGCAGAGTTAAATGTGGAGTTTTTAAGTCACGGTGCTGTCACTTACTACGTGGGTGACTCTGAGAAAATTAGCCTCACTTTCACTGTACAATGAGGATGATGAAAGTCCTTGCCTAAAAGGGTTGTTATGAAGATTTAATTAGATAAGGCATGTATACTGCCTGGCACATAGGAAGTGTTCAATAGATAATTACCATTATAATTTTTATCAATTTGTGTTAGGGCTCAAGTCCTAGTGTTGAATTTCAGTAGAGCTATTGCTGTTGGCTCCTCCCATATCTTCTTTTTCCCTTTTTGGTGGTAGAACTTCCCAACTTCGAAGTTTGCTTTTCTCATCTTGCCCACCCAGTATTTTTTGGAAGTTTCATTCTTCTTCAGTCACTTCTACGTAAGGTAGATGTTCCTTTTCTCTATCAGCTGATTATTTCTTGTGATTCTGAGGGATATTACAGAATAAATCTGTGTCTTTCTAGAACGTAATACCCTACCCTATTACCAAATTCTTCAGAATCTTATTTCAGCAAATCATTCATTTCTATATTTCTTGGACATTTGTAGAGCATACTAGACAACCAAGTGGGCAAAACTGAATGAATTTTGGACTCTGTTTTCAGGATACTTGACGTGAACCCAGATACGTCCCTAATCCTGACTGGTGGGGGTACAGATTGTGTGAATGATAAACCTGCTTCACAGAAATGAAATAACCAAAACCATCCTGGGAAATAAGGCCTCATTTTCCCAAAACTTGCGCTATCAGGCTTCATAGTTCTTGGATATGTTCCCTTGAGAATCTCCATAACTCATGTATTTATCCAGCTCATCTTCTAATCAAACTTGCTTTCCTTCAAGCACTAATATTCAAAATAATGGAAGCACACATACGCATAGTCGGCGAGACTTCTATTTTATTTTCAGTTGTTCTCATTATTTTTATTGCAATAGAGTTGTTTTGTGATATTTTTGCCTTTGCATGTGTACAGGCCAGATTTTTCGAGAAAGCTGGACATCTCCCATTTGTGACTTGTGTCTGTGTTCCTAATCTCTGTGCAGACTTTTTAGAACAGATCATGTTTATAATTTGGTAGTATGCCTCGTATAAATTTGCCTTTAGTTTGAGCAACGCACGGATAATTCACACATAAAGTACTACTCTGGGAAGCTCGGTTTACACTCTGCGGTTGCTATGAAAATCCAGGCGCTTGTTTCATTAGCAAAGGAACCACAGAGCTGAAGGTCCTTGGGAACGCTAACGCGGTCAACCAACTTTCCTGTAGAAAGAAATGTTTCGAACAACACAAGAGTCTGCCTTCCACGTACCTGGGTAGCTGCAGGCTCTTAGTTATTAATGGCCCATTATCAGTAAGCAACTTTTAGAAAACCAGGCAACATAGATTTATTTTTGTTTAAACAAGTGGCTCCAAAATGGTAAGTTCCAGAATCCCTTGCATCTTTAAATAATGCTTATGCTGAAATGAGCATTTCTTTGTCCTGCTCTGTTTCTTTGTTCTGCTCTCTTATTTTACTGTGTTGCCACTTGGGTACTTATTTTTGTTGTTTCCTGTTTTCCGCCCCTAGGGATAAACTCTTTATTACTTTCTAAAATCTTTGTTCCATTAATCACCCAATTTCCATTTCATCACTTAACACCTTCCCTTTTCCTCTGCTTTTCTTCCCTCTGGCTTTATTCTACCCACCTGCTCCTTACTTAAATCATGGTTAATGTGATGAGAGGCCTTGCTTAGGAAATCAGGTGGCTCAGGAGCTTCAGAGAATTTCTTAAACGTATTTACAACTTTTATGAGAGCGCATTCTTTTTGGGGCCTGCTTCCTTCTGTTTGGGAGAGACCTGTACGCATGGCACAGATGTTCACAGGAGCCTAGGAGGGTGGACTTAGTGAAGGAGAAATCTCAGCGCAGTTCCGTAGTTTAACACTTCAGCAAATAGTCTTCGACACTTATTAGACTGACAAAGTTTTTTAAAAAGGAAGAAAAAGAAAAAAGTTCCCTCAAAGATCTGCATTGTTTCTCTGTGCTTTGACACGTGCTAGTCCTTGGAATGTTATGGCTTTTTTTTTTTTTTTTCCCCTGCTTTTCATCCCACTTGAGCCTCGAGTAAACAAGTAAACATTTGACAATAGTCACTATGGTAAAGTCAAATGCAGAGGCCTAAAATTACTGTACTAAAGTAGAATAGAAAGGAGAGAGAGAGAGAGAGAGAGAGAGAACCACATTCCTTTATGTCCTTCACCTCATTTCTTATTCTTACAACTGGGAGTAGAAGAACCATTGCCTAGCCTTGTATCCAAGCGGATGCACAAAACTGCTCATCTGAACCAAGTTCCAGAGTGCTGGTTTGCTTTAAAGCAAACAAACAGAAAGCCATAGTGACATTCCTGGAGGGGTGCCTCCAAGTTCTTAATGTAATTACTTCTTGGTTCCTGAGATGTAATTAATTAGATAAAAAGAGATCAAGCGTAATCCAAAAGGATACAGGAGATTTTCTAAACGGGAGTGACTGCAGGCTTCGGAGCCATGAAAAGAAGTCACTAGACTTAAGGGACACAGACATCCCCATTAGCCCATCGTTGTGGGTGGAAAACCTATATTGAAGGCAGGAACCCCTGAACATGACTTAGAGAAAGGCCAGTTGGAGAGAGAATAGATTTTTTTTCCCTCTCATCTGTAGGATGTTTTCTTCCTTTATTGCCCACACGTTTTTTCTCTACTTGGGCATGTCTGCTTTAACTGACATCAAAGCTACTGCATTGAAAGTTTGCTCGGATTCTTGATGAAGACTTTCTAGCCTGACAGACTTGGCCCCCTGCTACCGCTGAATTCAGTTTCACTCTGACAGCTGACCACCAAGTCAGGCCTCGTTTTGTCTGGGAGCTGCTTTGATTCAGAAAAGGCACCTTATCTGGCAACCTCATCTTTTTGTAGCTCCTTTTGACACAGATCTTGTAACAGGTTTCAAGAGGAAGTGAAAAGAGAATCTTTAAAAATTTCTTGTGTGTGTGTGTGTGTGTGTGTGTGTATTTTGTTAAGCTGGGACAATTGTGAAGTCATGAAAGTGACAATGGTCACTATGCTAAACTCAAACGCAGAGGCCTAAAATTACTGTACTAAAGTGGAATAGAAAGGAGAGAGAGAGAGAGAGAACCACATTCCTTTATGTCCTTCACCTCATTTGTTATTCTTACAACTGGGAGTAGAACCATTACATTGCATTGTATCCAACCGAATGCACAGAACTGCTCATCTGAACCAACTTGATAGAGAGCTACAGATGAATGCAGCCCTTGAGTTTCACAGCTACTGAAAATATATCCCTCTCTTCACCTCTCTTTTCACTGCCCCCCCCAAACCCCAGGCATATACTTCATGCTCTTTTAGGCTGCAAGGAGTACCGTGTTTCCCCGAAAATAAGACAGGGTCTTATATTTATTTTTCCTCCAGAAGACACCCTAGGGCTTATTTTTGGGGCATGTGCTATTTTTTTTAAGTACAGCACAACAATCTACGTTTATTCAAATAGAGTTAAGTCGTCTTCTTCTGGAACATCATTATCACTCTCCAATCCCCGAATTCCATCCTGAATGTCTTGTGACTCTATTTCCTTTTGAACTATTGGCCCCGATCTCTCCTGTCGAGCACTAGAGCTGTCACGGGGCAGATGAGAAGGGCTGCTCGTGTTCTTTCCCGCTCCATGACGACATGCATGGGTTGTGCAGATGCGCTGCGTAGCCACGCCCATCACTAGGGCTTATTTTCATAGCCACGCCCATCACTAGGGCTTATTTTCATAGCCACACCCATCACTAGGGCTTATTTTCATAGCCACGCCCATCACTAGGGCTGATTTTCATAGCCACGCCCATCACTAGGGCTGATTTTCATAGCCACGCCCAGCACTAGGGCTTATTTTCGGGGTAGGGCTTCTATTGCACACATGCTTAGACATCCTGCTAGGGCTTATTTTATGGGGAGGTCTTATTTTCGGGGAAACACAGTAAATGGTGATGTTTGCCAGAGACAAAGGACGTCAGAAAAGGGAAATAAATGAATATCAATGAATTTTCTAGTCGTAGCTGAAGAGTCATGGAATCTTGTTGCTGGAAGCGATCTTAAAAATTGTAAATTGTGTTTCTGGCCATTTGTCCTCTTCCAAGGGGGGGACACAAATTCCCACGGCAGAAGTTCTCATCGTCATTGGGGGTGTGGTGGGTGGGGGTGCAGCTTAAGTCAGAATCTGGAAAGTCATGCTGGGTGTGGGTATTCTGTCAAAACAAAACAAATAACAACAATAAAAACACACATTGCCTTTGGCCTTTCTCTTCTGCCCTCCCCGCCACTCTCCTGCCCCTCCTCAAATAACTGGTTTAGACCAAACTTCTCATTTTACAGATAAGAAAACTGAGGTCTACAGAGACGTCATGGGGCCTTATAATGGTCATTAGACCTTGAGAAATACATTTTCCCCCTTTTTTTATTATTAGGCATTCCTTGTCTCAGAAAGAAAACCATGCAAGAAGTCAGGCTAGTTTTGCTGTTGGGACAAGAACGATATTAAACAATAAGTATCTTTTTCTCAAATGGAAAGTAACTCATTTTATAACCCTGTTGTGAATTAGTGATAAGATTTAGCCAATCCCATATTTGAAAAGGCCTGGCTTCTGTAAGTTGCCTATCTCCTCTGATATCATCATACCATTTCATCACCTCCTTTTTTTTCTTTCTCCCTTTTCTGGTTTTTTTTTTTTTTTGCCATGCTGGACTTCACAACATATTTGAGAAGACACTCCAAGAGGGATCATTCCTAAAAATCTGCTACAGAATCAAAGCAGCACATTTATATTTTAGGATTGAAAAGTGAAAAGCCTGTAACTAGAATGCAAGATGAATTTTTATAATCACAGAACCATATTTCAAAAGAGCTAGAGGAGATTGCTGTTTGAAAGAACACTGTAATGAGTCTGATGGCAAAGTGAGTAATTAATATCATATTTGCTTGGAAAGTTCATGATACAATTCAGGGATTTGACGAACTCAGCTGTTCAGAAACAGTTTCTAAGGGGAGAGTGAATCAAAGAGCAAAATCTGAAAGTGGGTGCAGGAAAGCACATTTAATTCCAGAAATAATAACAAGGCAGGAGAAACAAAGCAGAAAGCTTCTTTTAAAAATTTTTTATTTATATATTTGCTCCCTCAACCTTGAAAGACTTCTAGAGTTCTGGAAAAACTATAGGCCTTACATTTTTTAGCATACATTTAAAGAGATGCAAAGAACATAATTTCTGGCATATTATAAATGTGGACATTTTAAAACTAAATGGTTAAATAATTTTATAAGTATATCCATTGGGAATCTAAATAGTATAATGATTTGATTCTCACTATTGTCTGTTTCAAAATATAAAAACAAGTTATTGGTTGAAAATTGTACACTATTCCTTCTCTCTTTCAATTCATATTTCACTCGTCTCACACAATTTTATCAATGTAATATGCTTTGGTAAGATTATATTGGTCATCTTATATTGTCAGAACATTAAAATTTAAAAAAATATTTTGAATTAATAATCCTCTAAGTTTAAAAGAATTACATCTGGATTAAATTTTTATTACTATTAGCATAAGATGGATCCAAACCAAAAACATATAACAAATATTGATAATCATTAAATATAAAAATTAAATTTATTGGAATTAATGAGGTGGTCAGGGCTGTGTTTTGAAAAATTACTTCCTATATGAAGGCAAATATTTATTTCAGGAACAATACAGGACTTTAGCACAATTCTTATTTTTCATTTTTCTAGACGTAAGCACTGAGAATTCTTTCTCCCATAAATGTGTAGATGAGATTGGAAGGATTTTTATGTCGTGGAATTTTTAAATACTCCTTACCCATTTTATGCCAAAAATCACATAGTGATTTCTCATCAAATCATTTTTCATGGTTCATCCTCTGACAACTCAATTAATTCTCCTTCAATTTTATTGAGAGGAAAAACTGACTTAAAAAAGGATTTGGTACTCACTTAAGACACTCACTTTCCCTGGTTTTAGGAAGTACCCCAGAGTCTTACCAAAGCTTCTCAAATGCCCATTCCTTATCCCTGCTCTTTCTCTTAGAGGTACCACATGGAATACACTTAGAGGTGGAAAAGCTGAAATATTCCAAATTTCAAATTATATCTCTTCAAACATATTTTTTAACGTTTGGACAAGATTATTTTGTCCAAATCACGTGCTTGAAATGCGTATCATCAAAACCTTGGAGCTGCAGATTTAACTCGTTAGGTTTATGGAAAATGTGCACCGTATAATCTATTGAAAAACTTATTTTCTGAGTCAATCAGCTAAATCAGCTAAACTTTCTTTCAGGTTGAATCTTCTCATTCGGGTAAACATCCTCATGGACGTCTAAGGACAGCCATTTAATTTCTGAATTTTCCATCTAAAATGGATTGCTAGGTATGTGGAGGAGGGTTACAATGAGTCTGCCCCTAGGAGAAATAATGCATCTCCAACGTTGGTATTTCTTTTAGATTCCCTTTTTGCTCGCTCTCATGGGACTTTTTCTCAGGAGCAAGTGTATTCTTTGACAATGGCTTGCAGATGAAAAGGCAAGGTCTTTAAACAGAAATTGCCATCCCATGACTCCTAGAGTGCAGATACATTCTAAGACAGATCAATTTCAGGAAAAAAAATTGAGCATCTGGAAATGGATTCTTTTAAAAATACCAGGTTCTGTGAACTCCGGTTGGAAGACCACGGTTTTGAAGTCTGTAGAAAGTCGAAGAATGAAGACGCATAAACAAGTTAAGAGAAAGCCATTTAGTGCATCGATCATTAGTTTAACCTCCTTCATGTATTCTGAGGATTTCAATAATTAACATTCATATTGGTGATCTGGAGTCATCAAGAATTTATGAGGAATAGTTTCTGCCTAAAACAACATTGCAGATCAATTTCCGTGCAAGAGTGAGCTAAAAATCAAAGGCAAACTCTCTGATACTGAAAGTGGTTACTCTTTGGAATCTGTGTCTTTTGCACCTAGTTCCCACAATGAAATATTTTATAACTTGGCATTAATAGGAACTTCAGGATCAGTTTTCTGTAATTCTATAACCATAATTGTAAAGCGTTTGGAAAATTCTTTAAGCTTAATACAAGAAACTTTTATAATCAAAATTTAAGAACTGATAAATAAGCCAATGCCTATAATTTTCTGGGTGTTCAGTAGCCTGTTACTTTAAGATTTCTACCTTGCAGAGAGAGAGGAAGCATTTTTCTTGCTTACAGAAAGCAGAAATTCTTCAGGTTAGAGCATGTGAATTAAAATGATTTTCCAAGAATTTATCATTAACACATCATTATACAAATAATGTATCATTATACCATTACTTTACATATACTAAGATTCAGTGGAATTAAGATGATATATTTTAGTATTAAGATTATAGTAATATGATATTTGATATCAAGATTATAATATATTTCATATTAAGAATATATTAATATTATGTTTAATATAAGATTAATATGAAAATTAATGTTTTAATTAAGATTATCTATTTTTCCCCCTGTTACTTTCTGTAAAACATAGAACTGTCAACTCATTCTTTATTATGTCTACTTCTTCCTTCACTATTCCACTACCATGAGAAATATTCCAGTAGACCTTAGAACCAATTAATTTATTTTGTGTGCTATTCAACTGTGCTATAAAAAATATCACAAAGGACTTTAAATACTTAGGGCACTGACAGGACCGAAGACAAGCTCGTGGTCTAGGACAGGTTACTGGACAGGCATTTGCCCAGTGTCTTCCTTGGCCATTAGATAGAGCACAGTATCAACTTGGTCCCCTGTGTTTGGGCAGCCCAGACTGACCAAGCTGCAGGCAAACCCAGATGCTATGTAGCTGTGCATGATACTTAACCTTTCTAAGCTTTAGTTTTTTCATCTGTAAAATGGGAATGGTAATAGCACTTATTACATACGATTGCTGAGTTGTGTAAATGATTGAAGGCATGTAAAGATTTTGTAAAAGCTTACATTTTTTTAGAGATAGTATCTTGCTCTATGGCCCAATGGTGCCATCGTAGTTCAATATAACCCTCAAACGCTGGGGCTCATGCAGACTCCCGCCCCAGCCTTCCAAAGTGCTGGGGTTACAGAGAGGCATGAGCCATCACGCCCAGCCAGAGCTTAATATCTTTAGCCATTATGATTATTAGTAGGCCTGAAATAATAGCCTGAGTCAAAAATATGAACTAATGGACTCATATTGGATCAGTTGAGTGAAATGTGTTTTCAGTTTGGTGTGAGTTTAAGATCATCCCAAATGCAATAAATCCAATCAATTGTGTTTACCATTTACTTTTTAAAGAAATCACATAGACCGGGCGCGGTGGCTCATGCCTGTCATCCTAGCACTCTGGGAGGCCGAAGCGGAGGATGGCTCGAGGTCAGGAGTTCAAAACCAGCCTGAGCAAGAGTGAGACCCCGTCTCTACTATAAATGGAAAGAATTAATTGGTCAACTAATATATATAGAAAAAATTAGCCGGGCATGGTGGTGCATGCCTGTAGTCCCAGCTACTCGGGAGGCTGAGGCAGGAGGATTGCTTGAGCCCAGGAGTCTGAGGTTGCTGTGAGCGACGCTGATGCCACGGCACTCACTCTAGCCTGGGGAACAAAGTGAGACTCTGTCTCTAAAAAAAAAAAAAAAAAAAAAAAACCAAGAAATGACATATAGGGATGCTTTGATACCAAGTATATTTAGAGTGTGGACATCTTTGGTAATAATTTAAGATACACCCAGAGATACCATGTTTCAGGTGATGTGATTATTCTTGGAACACTGAGGCTTGATTTGAATTACCATGTCATTCTAGTTTCGGGGTACCACTTACACAGATGAAACTGCTTGCTGTATAAAAGATTTGTTAATGTAAATTTTCTGCACCAATGACTGTTAGGGTAGGTCTAAGATATCCCCTTGTCACAGAATTACCTCCAAAATGGAAAGGAGATCTTCAAGTTCTTTTCATTATTTCCTAAAGGATATTAGTTACCACACCATGAAAAGGCTATCCAACTATTGTATTTTCCTATCTTTGTCAAGTATTGAGTTAATTCTGTGTCCTAATTTTGGTCATTTGTTGATCAGAATTTCCATCAGACAGTCAATATATCTTTCTCAATAACGTCCAAAATGAAATTAATTAGTAACCTCCTATCGATAAAATATTTTAAAACATGTACTCTATTCTCAAATGATACTAAAAGAAATCCTTTGTTTTTTTCTTTTTTTGAGACAGAGTCTCACTTTGTTGCCCAGGCTAGAGTGAGTGCCGTGGCATCAGCCTAGCTCACAGCAACCTCCAACTCCTGGGCTCAAGCAATCCTCCTGCCTCAGCCTTCCGAGTGGCTGGGACTACAGGCATGTGCCACCATGCCCGGCTCATTTTTTCTATATATATTAGTGGGCCCATTAATTTCTTTCTATTTATAGTAGAGACGGGGTCTCGCTCTTGCTCAGGCTGGTTTTGAACTCCTGACTTTGAGCGATCCTCCCGCCTCGGCCTCCCAGAGTGCTAGGATTACAGGCGTGAGCCACCGCGCCTGGCCAAGAGGAATCCTTGATAGTGATGTTGTTGATAACTCCTTCTTTGGGTCAGTTGATTTAGGAACAGTGGGGCAGGAGTAGGCACTAATATTCATAGATAGTCTCTCTTTAATGACTCTGTTATATTGATTTGGTCTATATTCTAAGCACATGATTCTATGGCAATCCATTAAAAAAAAAGAATTTATTGGCTTTCACCAAGGCAAAAAATTTAATTACCATCTGGCCAATTGGTCAAATTTAAGACTCTTGTTTCTTAAGACCAGATTTTCTATGCAGCAGTGGAGGAAAGCACCTTAGCACTGCAGAGAAGAAAGCACGAAAGTAAGGAGTAAGGACGAGTTAGGGAATCCATCAGAGAACCGTGTGTTCAGTCTTCTGACACTGAGTGACGGCCACACCCACACCCCTGTGGCTCTCTCCTTCCCTTGGAGCTGTTCTGCAGCCACTGTTCTGCAGGACACATGGGGGACCCTGCCTCTCTGCCACCTCATCAGCTGGGTCAGAGTTTGTGTTTTGTCTGGTTGGCTGCCTCCCCGTTCTTCAGAGGGCTCACTGAAATATGTTAAATACCATCGATGAGTAAAATCACTGAGGAAAGAAACGCTATCATTGGGCAACGTGTCTTGGGAATTTCAGAGTAGTGAAGCGGAGTTTGTTTGCTCATTTATTTATTTTTTGAGACAGAGTCTCACTTTGTTGCCCAGGCTAGAGTGAGTGCCGTGGCGTCAGCCTCACTCACAGCAACCTCAATGTCCTGGGCTCAAGCGATCCTCCTGCCTCAGCCTCCTGAGTAGCTGGGATTACAGGCATGCATCACCATGCCGGGCTCATTTTTCGTATATATATTTTTAGTTGGCCAATTCATTTCTTTCTATTTTTAGTAGAGATGGGGTCTTGCTCAGGAAGGTTTCAAACTCCTGACCTTGAGCGATCCTCCCGCCTTGGCCTCCCAGAGTGCTAGGATGACAGGTGTGAGCCACCGCGCCTGGCTGAAGCAGAGTTTAGAAGTGAGACCATTGGATCCAGCAATCCCACTACTGGGCATCTACCCAAAAGATCCAATGACACTCTACAAAAAAGACACCTGCACTTGAATGTTTATGGCAGCACAATTCACAATTGCAAAGCTGTGGAAACAACCCAAGTGCCCATCAATCCAGGAGTGGATTCATAAAATGTGGTACATGTATATCATGGAGTACTATTCAGCTATAAGAAACAACAGTGATCTAGCACCTTTTATATTTTCCTGGCTAGAGCTGGAGCCCATTCTACTAAGTGAAGTGTCCCAAGAATGGAAAAACAAGCACCACATGGACTCCCCAGCAAATTGGTATTAACTAAGCAGCACCTAAGTGGACACATAGGAACTACAGTAATTGGGTATTGGGCAGGTAGGAGGGGGAGGAGGGGGCGGGTATATACAAACATAATGAGTGAGACGGTTACCGTCTGGGTCACACCTGAAGCTCAGACTTGTGGGGGGGGGGAGCAAGGGCATCATTCGAAACCCTAAAATTTGTACCCCCATAATATACTGAAATAATAATAATAAAAAGAATATGAACAAGAAAAAAAAAAGGAAGTGAGACCATGTGAAATATTGAGTTGCTGTATCAGATTGTGGAATTAATTTTCTGAGGTTAGTTGCAAGTTGTCTGCAAAAGAAAAAAAAAAGTAGTCCAAATCAGTTCGATTATTTTAGTAAGTAGTATTTAACGTGTGCTAAGTGCCCAGAGTGTCTTGGTGCCTTCTCGCGATATCAGAACGTGCTGTGGAAGGAACTGGACTTGCTATTGGATTTAATTAATCTGTCTAGTTAATTGCCAATATGGGCCCCATTTCTTACATGTGAGTAAAATTGGAGTGTGAGGAAAGATAATGTCCCTCCCTCATTAAGCTGTCCACGTGCGATTTACAGGGTAGCAGTGAGGCCTTTTCAGGCTTGGTTTTGACAGCTTTCGGGACTGACGGCACTGAGTAAGTGGCAACCTGTTCCTTCGTTATTAGACCCAACCCAACGACTATTGCACGATCACAACCATCCCTATCTGGGAGGCTTCAAAGAGCTGTTTGTAGTCTGACGGCCGGCTTGCCATTCTTTCCTTTTCCCTGCTAGCCCCAGACTGCTTTTGTCCTTCCAGTGCAGGAGAATAGCAGTGCAGGGCCTGCCCGACACCTGCCAAGAAGGGCAGCTCTTGCTGCTCCCCGGAGTAGGAATCCGTTAGCAACTTCTGCAAACGATGTGAGTTTGTAGGTCTTAGGAACTCCTCTCACACAGGCACATAACTGGCATTTGAATCCCAACTCCCCCCTCTCCATCCCCAACTCGTGCTTAGAAAGTACCATGGACAGGGCCTTTGGAAACTTTGGCTGAGATTGTCGATTACCTGCAAGAGCTGGAAGACAGTTGTGTGTCTATCTTTTCTTCAGTGTCTATTTCCGTAGGGTCTTAGCCTGGGGTTCCCTGGAGCCAGGAACTGGTGTGCAGGTGATTATTAATGGAGGGTTCTTGGGAGAAACCAGAAAGGGAGTGATGGAACGAGGATGGGCAGGGGAAAGAATCCACCACGGCTGTGATTGCAGATGAAATTAGCCTTGAACGCGTGTAGTCCCTGGAGTAGGAATCACACCACGGAGTCAGCCCTGCCTTGGGGCAAGGGTGCGGCTTTTGTGCCTTCCCTTCCCACTATTCAGTCATCAGCTATGGGCCCTGGATGGGGCGAAAGTTTGCTGGTATATCCCAGGCACCTCTGGGGGAGGTGGCTCTGGTCACCCAAGGACAACCCTTTTGGGAAGACTGGCAGCAATATCTGCGGGAAGGAATGGGGTGCCAAATGGGTAAAATGCATCCTCCCAGGGGCCTGGGTGGGTCATCACCAGCCTCTGAAGTAGAGGGACCACATTCTAGAGTGGCATGGAGCATTTGCACTCCAGTTACAAAATTGCGTGGCTGAGTAAGAATGCGTTGTAACTGTTGGCTGCTAAAATTGTGCTGTGACTCAGTCTTTAATAGGAGATCAGGAACTGAAGGGAGAGATGAAAATCACATAGTACATTTATTTTTTTAGCTTTATGGAAGATGAAGTTGTAGTTCTCAGATAGATCTTCAGCTGAGAAAAAGAATATTAAATTTCTTAACCCCACTGAACCTAATTAATCTATTGCTCCTCCATTGATTTCTAGTAATCTTTCGTTAAATGCCTGTAAAGGCAATTAAACATGACAGATGAAAAAACGATTACACTCTCATGCCAAGGAAAGAGTCAGGTATGCAGAGTGTCTGGGGGCTACAAAACACAGCTTCTTGTTACATAAAATGACAGGGTCTAACTTTGTGATGTAAACACATTATTGCAAATGTCAGTGCACAGAGAATTGTTTAGACAGATTGCAAAGATGATTACTAAAGAAGAAGCAAAGCAATAAAATATAGAACAACAACATCTCATTGATTAAGTTATAATTCATGCTTGTTATCACTTGGAACCATTTCTTAGAGCGACTTAACTTTTCTATTACAAGCTTTTACAAAAATAAGACAGCAGGATAAAAGAGGCAACGTTTGATATTAAAATATTAAATACATTAATGTAAATCATAAAACATTCTGTATCTCAAACTGTAAACGATACACTGTGGTTCATCTTTCATTCTCTCCATCCCTCTCTCCCCTCCTTCTTTCCTATCAAAAATATCAGTAGCTTAATATAACAAATCAAATTATGAAACTTTCTACCGTGTCCATTTCTGAATTTAGGCATGTATACATTTGTGTAGCTAGATATAATATTTTCTGGAGGGTGGAGTAAAGATACTTTATGCACTCTCTATTTTATATATCTTTATTTCATATATATTTTTTATATTTTGTATGTTTATTTCCTAAGCTTCAACTTTGCTAAATTACTGCTAAAAAATCCAATCTACAGAGAGAATTCATGATGTGTATTTTATCTAAAAGTTTGATGCATTTCTTGAAATGCAATTAATTATAAAAATATTAGAAATTTTTCCTCTAATCAACTGGGGTTTTTTTGGCATCTTTTTTTTTGATTTTTCATACACTTATCTTTTTCAGAAAGGAAACTTCAAGCCCCAAAGTTGGGTTCATGAAAGATTTTTAATTTCATGAAGCATTTTCTTTAAGCATTTGTTATGGTCATTGACACTGCTGTTTTTGTGAGAATAACTTTTAAAAGCACACTTGGCTCTTTGTCGAAATGACAAACGAAAGAAACTTCCTGAAACATAGTGCTTGAGGTTGCCTTCTGAGTTGCCTTCTGGCAGGTAAAAATCGAATCCCTTATTTGGGAGCAGGAGCCCATTTTAAAAGGAGATGCAAAAATCGAAATCGTGCCATTAACCTTGGCCCTTTTCAAGTGAAACTGTTTTACAAACTCTCTTTGCCATTAGTGTATTTACCAAGCTCTTTATTTTCAAATGTGGCTTTAGACCATTTTTATTAAAAAAACAACAACAAAAAAAACTTTGTTGTGAGCAGAATGGGAGCTACTTTTGCTGCTCTCTAGTTGTTTTTTTGCCCTGGGGCTGCTTTCCTCTGCTGCTGTCCTCTCTTCCCTTGCCTGCTCTTCCCCTTTGACTCCCAGCCTTGGCTCCGGCGTGGACGAGTGGAGTGGATGTGGTCACAGCGGATGGGGGGAGGGGGACCGTTCCCACTGCCGGGGGCTTTCCTTGCAGGCAGACTGGCTAAGAGCCCACCCAGGCCTGAGCTCACCTCCCCAACACGAGGCTAACTCGCCTTAGCTCTCACTGAGCTCCGCGCCCCGCTCCAAGTGTTCTGGACGCGTTCTCCATTCGTTCGTCACGTCAACTCTAGGCACCATGTTTGATGTCATTACTGCACTTCAGAGACAGAGAAATTGGACTTCAGAGACGTCACGCCTCTGCAACACACGGTGTGCTCTGACAAAGCCTCTCGTGACTGAAGGACCAGGAGTCACAAAGAGTTACCAGTTTGACTTCAGCGACATAGGGATATGCTATTTGAGGAGTTCTCGGCATCACTTGTAGAAGCTCTTTAGCCCGAAGTTAAGATGAAGTAACTATCATCATCACCATCACCACCATCGTTCGTCACCACCACTACCACAGTCATCATCATCATCATCATCACTATCATCATCATCACTACCATCACCACCATCATTCATCACCACCGCTACCACAGTTATCATCATCATCACTACCATCATCATCACCACCACTACCACAGTCATCATCATCATCATCATCACTATCATCATCATCACTACCATCACCACCATCATTCATCACCACCGCTACCACGGTCATCATTATCATCACTATCATCATCATCACTACCATCATCATCATCACTACCATCATCATCACCACCACTACCACAGTCATCATCATCATCATCACTATCATCATGATCACTATCATCATCATTACCATCATCATCATTACCATCATCATCACTATCATCATCATCACTATCATCATCATCACCACCATCATTCATCACCACCACTACCACAGTCATCATCATCATCACTATCATCATCATCATTATCATCATCATCATCACTACCATCATCATCACTACCATCATCACTACCATCATCATTACCACCATCATTCATCACCAACATCATCATCACTGTCATCATTATCACCATCACCACCATCATTCATCACCACCACTACCACAGTCGTCATCATCATCACTATCATCATCATCTCCACCATCATTCATCACCACCACTACCACAGTCGTCATCATCATCACCACCATCATCATCACTATCTTCATCACTATCATTATTATCATCATCATCACCACCATCATTCATCACCACCACTACCACAATCTTCATCATCATCACTACCATCATCATCACCACCATCATCACTATCATCATCACTACCATCATCATCACTATCATCATCTCTACCATCATTCATCACCACCACTACCACAGTCATCGTCATCATCACTATCATTATCATCATCACTACCATCATTCATCACCGCCACTACCACAGTCATCATCATCACTATCATCATCATCACTACCACCATCATCATCATCATCATCATCACTATCATCATCATCATCATCATCATCACTATCATCATAGCCATCATGATCACCCTCCTCTTGCTCCTCATCACGTCTACCCATTACAGACTATCTCTTACATGGCAAGCTCTAAGTTGGGTGCTTTACTTTTAGCGAATTTTCCTCTAATCCCCCGTTGGCTTGATGAAAGAATTATGTGATGTGCACAGGTAGCCCATCTACATAAAATAATGGAGAAATCATTGGCTTAGGAATTTGGCAGATCCGAGTTCCTAATTATAATCATAAGGAGACTGGGTTACATATCTGAGCTTCGTTTGATCACCTTTCCCGTGCCGTAATAATTCCTATCTCATATTTTCTAGGGAGAATGAAATGATGTGACATACGTGGCAAATGCTTAGCAGAATGCTGCAATCACAGCAGCCACCCAGGAGATGTTGGCTCTTCTCCCTCTCTGCTATACCTCTCACGTGGGGAGAAATGCTGGGAGGCAGAGATAATTGCTAAATTGAATTGTATAATGAAAAAGAAAACTCCTATTATATATTTAATAACTCACATTTCTCATTGACTTACTAAGTTTGAGGTATGTTTGAGTGCATATAATGTGCCCTCTGTCATTTAACTTTCATAGCAGCTCTCTGTGGTAGGCAGTTGGTTGAATTTTCTGAGTAGCAGGAATTGTAGGGACCTTATCCTTTTCCACCTGCTGACCTATGGGAACTTCATCAGTGGATTTTTTTGCTTTCTGGTCAATGGGGGGAACTCAAGCAAGACTTTGGGGGAATGGAGGGGGGAGTGAGGTCAAGATATTAGTTGCCTTGGATACCTTCCCGTGGGGTCACTTTGTCTCTCTATTGAAGGAGAAGTTGGCCCTTCTACCAGACTTCCCCTTTCCAAGGTCTGGTCACTGCTTGTCTCTCCTTCTACCTTCAAGCCCAGGGATAATAACAGCTCCAGAGTGCTAACCATCCCTTGTGGCTTCCCTATATCTTACCCAACATGTTGTAAATAGTCCATTAAAATCCTCCCGAGCTATGCTAATTTGCTTGGGCCATCTGTGTCCTGCTTGGGTCCCACTGACACAAAAGAAGTGGAAACTAGGGAACTATTTTTTGAATTTGTGTTCATACCAGGCAACACAGTTTATGTGGGGCGGCTTGTGTGGATACTGGTATAATTGATTAGGGAGCTAAAGACACTCAAGTCATTTTTGCCATGAACACGAGTATGATCTATTTTTATCAGTCCCAACTGATGGGAAGGACTTTTGTTTCACCATGGTGATACTCTGTGCTCAGTTTCTCTCATTCGCTTAATATGCATGTGGCTCCAATTGTGGATTTTGCCCTCCTTTTTAGGGTGTGGACTCTCATTCATCTCTGTGCTCTCAACACAAGTACAGCTCTATGCTTAGTAGGCACTTGGCACAGCATTATTTAATAATCCACCTGCCCACCTCCAAGGATGCGGGTGTCCTATACTAAGTACATCAGTGGAACACATTTTGCTTCTTGATGTTAGCCTCCATAAAACCCAAAACGATGCATTGCTGATGTGTTATATTTGTAAACATTACAGAAATGGACACGCCTGACTGATTTCTTTAGCATCTGCTATAGGAGAAAAATTGGATAGATGCCTGGAAGGCATGGGCAACGGCGACTTTTCAGTAGGATGTACCGATCTGGTTTCAATTTGAAATAATAAAGCACATTTTTTTTTTTTATTCTCTTGTGGCTTTTTTTTTTTTGCCTATTAAAATTTGTTCCAAAATGTTCTCAATTACTGGATATTGATATTTCTTGCTTTGAAAGCCTGACTACAGATACCCTTGGTAATAGGTTTTTTTTTTTTGCCTTTTAATTAATGATAAGCACTAGAGAAATCAGTATTACAGCAGCCCTAGCTTCAGCTTTTAAGGGGGCATAAATACAGTGAGGTAGTGAAATCTATATTATAATTGAATATTAGAATAATCAGAATTTTTTTAAATGAAGGCTTTCATCACTAATGTTTCAGTACTTTTAAATGTCAGAAGGATAAAAACTGGTAGTGCTGGCACAATTCAGTGGCTGTGTTTGAAAGTCTGGTTCGCAAAAGAAGAAGAATTCAGGTATCTTTTCTAAATTAGAGTAAGTTTCTTCATGTTACAAAGGAATAACAACAGTATGGTGTTCCCCTTCACATAGATTTTTTTTTTTCTTTGCAGATTGCAAATGCTATCAGTGTGCTGAATTTACAGACAAATGGCATGGGTCCCCCGAGAGAGACACTTTTTGTATATTTGACACGGATTCCTCTTGGGAGAATTTATATACAATAAATTATTTATGGAGAAACCTAAGGCCCTTCTGCCAAGCTTTGGTTTTGTTTGTTTGTTTGTATGTTTATATATCAGTGCAAACTGCCACAAGCAAGCAGAGTTGGTTTGGGTTTGATGGGGGGAGGATTATAACAAAACCCCTTTCTGCAGCACCTTCATACACCAGGCCTGGAAGGAAGGGTCACAAAGGAGGTGGACTACGGTCAAGAAAAAGTTGAAGGGCCGGGTGCGGTGGCTCACACCTTAATCCTAGCACTCTGGGAGGCTGATGCAGCAGGCAGATTGCTCAAGGTCATGAGTTCGAAACCAGCCTGAGCAAGAGCGAGACCCCGTCTCTACTATAAATAGAAAGAAATCAATTGGCCAACTAAAAATATATAGAAAAAAATCAGCCGGGCATGGTGGCACATGCCTGTAGTCCCAGCTACTCGGGAGGCTGAGGCAGGAGGATCGCTTGAGCCCAGGAGTTGGAGGTTGCTGTGAGCTAAGCCGACGCCACAGCACTCTAGCCCGGGCAACAGAGTGAGGCTCTGTCTCAAAAAAAAAAAAAAAAAAAAAAAAAGTTGAAGGGCAACCCAGGAATCGGCATAGAGTTTGCTAAGCCATTGAGGGGAATTCAGCCAAGCAACTATAAGAAAAGGCATGCAGGAGGAAATTGGGCCTGGGGGCAGGAGGGTTATTAGAGGGGTGGGCATCTGAGATTGGCTTCCAATCCACTTCCAATATATGTGCAGATCCTGGGCGTGTCACAAAGGGAAGAAATGCCTAGATGAGCAGTTTTTGCCCTGAGCAATCAGCATGTCTGATATTTTGTTTAAAAAAGCAACTTTAAATTTTGTCACAGAGATAGTTAGTAGAATGGTGGTTCCCAGAGGCTGGGGCTAGGGCAGGGAATGGGGGGGAGTTTAGCAGAGGGTACAAAGTTTTAGTTAGATAGGAGGAATAAGTTTTTCTTTTTCTTTTTTTTTTTTTTATTTTTTCTTTTGAGACAGAGTCTTACTCTGTTGCCCAGGCTAGCATGCTGTGGTGTCAGCCTAGCTCACAGCAACCTCACACTCCTGGGCTCAAGAAATCCTCCTGCCTCAGCCTCCCTGGAACTACAGGCGTGAGCCACCATTCCCACCTAATTTTTTCTATATATTTTTTATTGGCCAATTAATTTCTTTCTATTTTTAGTAGAGACGGGGTCTCGCTCTTGCTCAGGCTGGTCTCGAACTCCTGACCTCAAATGGTCTACCCTCCTCGGCCTCCCAGAGTGCGAGGATTACAGGTATGAGCCAAGGGGCCAGCCAGGAATAAGTTTTTGAGTTCTATTGCTCAGGATTGTGACTATAGTAAATAATAATGTCTTGTATATTTCAAAATTGCTAAGTGAGTAAATTCCATATGACTTACCAGAAAAAATCATAAGTGAGGTGATCTATTTGCTAATCAGTCTGATTTAATCATTCCACATTGTATACATATATCAAAACATTATATTTTATCCCATAAATCTATATAAATATTATTTGTCAATTAAAACAAACTTTAATTTTGAAATAATTATAGATTCACAGAAACTAGCAAAGAAATGTACAGGTCCCAGGTATTCTTTTCCCAGCTTTCCCCCATGTTAATATCTTGCCTGACTGTAGTACAATATAAAAACCAGGAAGCTGACATTGGTACAATCCAAATCCACCAAGCTTGTTCAGATTTCACCGGTTATGCAGGCACTCATTTGTGTGTCTCTGTGTGTAGCCCTGTGCAATGTTATCACAGGTGTAGTTTCGTGAAACCACAGCCATGATCAAGATACTTAACTGTCCTATCACTGGAAGATTCTCTCATGCTACCCCTTTATAGCTGTACCTATCCCCTCCCCCCATCCTGGACAATATCAACTGCTTATCTGTAATTATCATATTTCAATAATGCTATATTAATCACCTAGTATATATCTTTTGGGGGTTGGCTTGTTTTTTTTAAATAACTCAGCATAATTTCCTCTATGTTCATTCAAGTGTGTGTCAATAGTTTGTTCCCCTGCATTGCTGAGTAATGTTCCACATTATAATAGACCACAGTTGTTTTAGCATTTATCTGTCGAAGGACATTTAGGTAATTTCTAGTTTGGGGCTCTTATAAATAAAGCTACTGTGAACATTCATATACAAACTTTTGTGTCAAAATAAGTTTTCATTTCTCTGTGATAAATGCCAAACAGTACAATTGCTGGGTCATATAATAAGTTTAGTTTTAGTTTTAAGAGGAACTGCCAAACTCTCTTCCAGAATAGCTATGCCATTTTGCATTCCTGCCAGCAATGTATGGGTGGTTTAGTTTCTCTGCATGCTTCCCAGCATTTGATGTTATCACTATTTTTATTTTAGCCATTCTGATGGGAATGTAGGCATATCTTTGTGTGGTGTTTAGTTGCTTTTCTCTAATGGCCAATGGTGTTGATTGTTTTTTCATGGATATATATGCTCTTTGGTGAGACATCTCTTTATGGGTTTTTTTGGCCTATTTTCTAACTGGATTTGTTGTCATTTTGTTTCTGTTGAGTTTTGAGAATTCTTTCTATATTGTAGATACTAGTCCTTTGTCAGGTATGAAGTGAAGATGGCCTAGGCAGGTGTCCTCAAACTATGGCCCATGAGCCACATGTGGCCTGCCTAGGACGTTTATCCGGCCCGCTGGATGTTTTTGCCACCGCTGCCTGTCCTGCTTAGCAGCTGACCTGTCCCGGGCCCACAGTGCGCACTCTCCAACGGTCTGAGGGACGGTGGACTGGGCCCCTGTTTACAAAGTTTGAGGACCCCTGGCCTAGGGTGTCACTGTTGCAGCAGGCAGATCAAACTCATCTATGCCCTGGTGATGAGTGGGGGCTGGGTTTGGCTTCCCTACTAGGTCTCCACTGGGCTTCACCTTTTCTGGTTGTTTGGCCAGAGGGAGAAGGCTCTGCCTGTTGGCATTTTGGGGTTGCCAGGTCTCTCTGGAGCCCAGTTCAGGGTGCACTGGAAATATTAATAAAAAGAAAACCCAGGGAACTCATTACATTGTTGTCCCTCAAATGCTTAGGTCCCTAGCCAGTCCTTACTTTCTTTTCTCCAGGTTTCAGAATTCTTTTGTCATTTTCTGTTGAATAATTTCCAGGGTGTTTAGTCGTATTTAGAGGGAAGGAGTGCCGGGCGCGGTGGCTCACGCCTGTAATCCTAGCACTCCGGGAGGCCGAGGCGGGAGGATCGCTCGAGGTCAGGAGTTCGAAACCAGCCTGAGCAAGAGTGAGACCTCGTCTCTACTATAAATAGAAAGAAATTAATTGGCCAACTAATATATATAGAAAAAATGAGCCGGGCATGGTGGCGCATGCCTGTAGTCCCAGCTACTTGGGAGGCTGAGGCAGGAGGATCGCTTGAGCCCAGGAGAATGAGGTTGCCGTGAGCTAGGCTGATGCCATGGCACTCACTCTGGCCTGGGCAACAAAGCGAGACTCTGTCTCAAAAAAAAAAAAAAAAAAAAAAAAAATAGAGGGAAGGAGCCAAGAAAACAATGAGTCCATACCATCTTTCTTCACAACCACCCCGTAGATCTGATACTTAAGAAGCCATTTGGGATCAAATAGCAACAGGACCAATTTTCCTGGAGATGTTATCTGATGGGCAGACAGTAAGAGCATTGTAATTTTTGACCTCTTAATATCGTACCATTTTGTCTTAAGTGGCCTTTGCATTGTGGTTGCTCTTTTTTTTTTTTAATTTCAGGATATTATGAGGGTACAGGCATACTGGTTACATTTTATGTCTTTGCCTTGCCCAAGTGAGGATTAGAGGCATGCCCTTCCCCTCTACAATGTTCGCCGTTAGTTGTGAGTTTACCCCCCTCCAACCCTAATCCCTGGGGAATATTACTACCGTGTGAGCACCATAGTGTTGATCAGTCAGTGCCAGTTTGATGGCGAGTACACATGGAGCCCATTCTTCCGATCTTGCGATAACCTCACTTCGGATAATGGGCTCGAGCTCTATCCAGGAAAATATAAGAGGTGCCAGATCACTGTCGTTTCTTATTATTGGGTAATATTCCATTGTACGCATGTACCCAAACTGTAATGGTCCACTCATGGATTGACGGGCACTTGGGTTGTTTCCACGTCCTTGCAATAGTGACTTGTGCAGCCATAAACATTCTGGTGGCTTTGTAAGATTCAAAGCTTAAGGGGGGGATGGGAGGCAAGGGCAATGTACGTAACCTTAATGTTTGTACCCCTATAATATGCTGAAATAATAATAATTAAAAAAAAGCTTAAAGGTGACAGTCCTGAAAGCCAGAGCTTGAAAACATTTTTCAAGACAGGAGTGTTGCATGGACGCTGTGATGCCTGGCCCAGTCCTGCCTCAGGAGCTAAAGGCTTCCCGCCCCATATGCAGGGGTGCAGCCCAGAGAGCCCTCTCCCAAAGGCTCGTCTCCTTTGTGCGGTGATCTCCCCAATTCAGGACAGCCCTGCTGTGGTCTCAGTGTTCATGTCCTCCCCCCATTCATGTGTTCAAATCCTCACCGTCAAGGTGTGGTATTAGGTGGTGTGGCTTTTGGGAGATGATTAGGTCATGAGGACGGAGACCTCGTAAGTGAAATTAGTTCCCTTATAAAAGAGACCCCAGAGAAGTCCCTCACCCCTTTCCACTATGTGGGGACGCAGTGAGAAGACAGCCATCTGAGCACCGAGCTGTGAGCCCCGCTAGACACCGAATCTCATGGCCCCATGATTGTGGACTTCCTAGCTTCCACAAATCATGAGAAATAAATTTCTGTGGTTGATGGTACTTTTTTTTTAATTGGCCAATTAATTTGTTTCTAATTTTAATAGAGACGGGGTCTCGCTCTTGCTCAGGCTGGTTTCGAACTCCTGACCTTGAGCGATCCTCCCGCCTTGGCCTCCCAGAGTGCTAGGATGACAGGCGTGAGCCACCGCGCCTGGCTGGTATATATATATATATTTTTTTTTTTATAACAGCCAGAATGGACTATGTTATCCCATCTTCATTATTACCTGCAAGGTGGCACTGGGACTTCTCCTTCGACACACCTGCTTCCTGGCTTTCTTTCCACAGGTGTGGGTGCCAAAACACTCCTTTGAAAACCTCCTTCAAGCTAAACGCATGAGGAGTCTGTTTCCCGGGGAACTCAACCTGCCTCAAAAGCCCTTTGCAGGTTTTCTACTGTCTCTTTCTAAAAGGAATTGTTCATTGTAAAGAGATTATGTACTCTCTATTTCTTCCAGAACTATAGTGTCTCTTTTTTTCCCCCAGATAAAATGATGGCCATATTAGATGGTAATCCCATTTGTTTTCAAAAATCTTCAATCTGGGGAATAAAAAAAAGCTGGGCTGCCTTCATGCGTTTCTCCCCAGTGTCGGAAATCCATAACCCGAGAGCCAGGGCTTAGAATCCGTTTTGATTTCTTTGGAGCCATCTGCCTGTACGAAGAGCCATCACCAAACACAGCCGGTTTTGTAGATGATGGTTCCAGAAGATGTGATTCAAGTCTGCAATCACATCTTCTGCGGTTGCTGTTAATGTCATTCCCTGCGCGCTAAGTGTGCTGTTCCTGGCACGGCTTCTGCATGTGGCAGCTCGTCTGAGTTTCTTTGTTTCTCAGGCGTCCTCGAAGTCTGGCCCGCGGGCCACGTGCCCAGGACATTTATCCAGCCCACTGGGTGTTTTTGGCGCCGCTGCCTGTCCTGCTCAGCAGCTGGCTCGTCCCGGGCCCACAGTGCGCACTCTCCAATGGGCTGAGGGACAGTGACCTGGCCCCCCTGTTTACAAAGTTTGGGGACCCCTGGTTTGGAGGATTAGAACAGAAACATGGTACTGGCAGTTCCCTTATCTGTCAACTTCTCTCTTCCCCCCTCCCCTCCTCTCCACCCCCTCTCCCCTCCTCTCCCCTCCCCTCCCCTCTCCCCGCTCTTCTCCTCTCCCCTCTCCCCACCTCTCCCCTCTCCCCTCCTCTCCACCCCCTCTCCCCTCCTCTCTACCCCCTCTCCCCTCCCTTCCTCTCCACTCTCCCCTCT
>VSMD01044129.1:0-12836 GCA_008750895.1 Mirza zaza
GGGCATGCTGTGAGAAAAGACAGGAGAGTTGATGTAGGGAGGCTCCCTCCATCCTCTCTCCCCGCAAGAAGGAATGTGGGTGAATTTAGGAAGAGTTGCAAAGATGGGGTTTTGTAACACTTAAGACCCAGGAAATCCACGCTCCGCTAGGCAGTGACTTGTAGAGGAATTCCAAAGGGAAGAAAAGTGATTTCAGCTCGTAGGGGTGTTGCTGGGGGCAATCCCCAAAGTTATGCCCCTCAGGGAGGGAGTGTGGGACTGGAGAGGCAGGTCTGGGTTTGTCCTTCTGTGGCATCGGCACCTCCTGCCCTGCGGGCTGAGGCCTGTTCTCTAGAACGGCAAGATCATTTAACATTTTATGGTTACTGTTTCTTTGACTTTTTGACGGATCACTGGGCATCTTCACACAGGTACAGTGGAAAAAGCAATGCAACTGGAGCCAGGATCTGAGGTCCTGGAGGGTCCACCGCAGTGTCACCTGGGAAAATCCGCACCTCCTGCGGGCTCCAGGTTTGCAGGGGTTGCAGGGAGAGGCCAAACAAGGAGCCCCTGTGATCCCAACTGGATCTGAAATGCGTCACTTCAACTGGAAAAGAAAAAGAAAATGGGAGAACAAGGGATCAAATGCGATGGTGGCGGTGATGGTGATGATGGTGGTGATGATGGTGATGATGGTGGTGGTGATGATGGTGATGATGGTGGTGGTGATGATGGTGATGATGGTGATAATGATGGTGGTGATGATGGTGATGATGGTGATGATGATGGTGGTGATGATGGTGATGATGGTGATGATGATGGTGGTGATAGTGATGATGGTGGTGGTGATGATGATGATGAGGATGATGGTGGTGGTGATGATGATGGTGGCTAATATTTATTGTCAGGCTCATTCATTATCTCATCTAATCTTACTACCTTAAATGGAAGGCCCCATCATAGAGATGAGGACACTGAAGTTCAGAGAAGGGAAGTGAACTGCCTAAGATCATTTGGCAGCCATCCTGGCCTTTGGTTTAATTGATAGGCCCCTGGTCACCCAGCTAGCTCGGTCAGTACAATGTGAGACTTTTAATTGATGGGAGCCCTTGGCTAGGAAAGTCAAGTCCAAAGGCAATTCTGGTTCTATGAGTAACAGAGGTTCACTTTACCCCACTGTTAATTATTAACATAGAGGTAATTAATGAGTTAATTTGATGAAACCCCCCAAGGGCTTGGCAACTATAATCTGGGGCTGTCTGCATTCCTCCCAAGCCCCCTCGCCCCATGTGCGCCTGGGTACCCTTGTAGGCACCTAGGCACGGCCGAGCCTGCTTCTGGAAATGCTGCGGTTCCAGGTGTGACCACCAGGTGGCAGAGCAGCTGCACCCAGCCCTGCCCCCAGCAGCCCCAGAAAAACAGAAAATACCAATTAAAAATTCCTTGGCCTGGAAGGGGAAAGTCAGTTGGAGATTCCGGGAGCCTTCTGGCAAATCCGGGAGGTTTGACCTTCTGCTGTAAGCAAAACCTGGGGTGTCCATAACAGGCAAAGGGCAGGGAAGAAGAAAAAACATGTTAAAGCATATGGAAGGAGGAAGGAGAAAGAGAAATGAATTTCTTCCTGGACACCTTGTATTTCAGCAGCCTCCTCTAGCGAGGAAGGCCTGGGGCCCAGTGCAGCAGAATCGCCTGGGGGCTCATTTTCAAATGTACATTCCTGGGCCCAGCCTCGCCCGGTGGCAGGAGCCCCAGAAACTGCATTTTAGTCCTTGCTCCTGTGGTTTCTGATGCATGTAGAGGTTGCAAACACCAACATAGCAACTTTTCAATTCACAGACCAGGAACCCAGGGGCCAGGCAGGGGGGGCCACTGCTCTGAGCCCCAGGCCTGCCCCCATCAGGAGGTTGTTCTCACAACAGGCAATGAAGTACAATTCTTTGCATATAGGATTCAGTCTGTGGGCTGTTTGGGATGGGCTGCGCCCAGCCAGCCCCTCTCCTGCAGCCTCCTGTGCTTTAGTTTGGGTTGGTTCTTCCCCCACCCCCAATCTCTCTTTGCTATTTTAAAATTTATGAGTTCCTGCCTGGAGAGGCAGAGTCAGGAAGGAGCCTGGGCTTGGAGATCCGGCCCGGAATCCAGCGTCCCGGCGTCCTGGCTGCCCGCCATCTTGGCGGGGCCCCCTGGGACATTCTCGGAAGTTCGGGGTCCAGACACCCACCCGCACCCCACCCGCACTTCCAGCACTTCTCAGACTTGTCTCCGGAACTGACTCAGCCGCTTCCCTCTCACACTCTGGGCAGTGACTTCGGGCTGACCCTAATTCTGACCCAAATCCTGAATTTCAGCTTTCAGCTGGGCTTTGGTCCATGACAGGCTGGGCCTCACAGCAGCTGCCCAGGGGCATCGAAGAGAGCTCAGGCTCTGGTGTCTGGCTCGAATCCGGACTCGGCTGTGTGACCTTGGGCGAGCTGCCGGCCCTCTCTGAGCCTCAGTTCCCTCGTTTAAGGGAATTAGCACCGTTTCTCTCCTGGGCTGCTACGAGGAGTGAATGAGAGGGCACAGGCGGCGTGGCTGGAGCACACAGCAAGCCCTCGGGGCCAGGAGCAGCTGTCACCAAGAGGCATTGCCCAGGTGGGTGCTGGGGCGGGGATGGCTTCACTCCTCCCCACCGTGGCCTCAGACCCTGGGTCGCAGAGGTGCGACTTTGCTCAATTCCGCAGCTCCGAGCCCATGAGGGGCTTCTAAGAGATGCCAGGAAGTGGTAGCCATGGTTTCCACACTCAGGGAGCTCACCGTCTATTAAAGGCAACCTAAAGCCTTGGAATAGAAGCTTCCCGAAATAGCGTGTCTGCAAGCTGGTCTCCCTGGCGCTGCCTAGTGGGAGGCGCGGCGGTTCGGGAAGGAAAAGAGCACAGGCCTGGGTCCTCCCGCCAGCTCGCGCCCACCCTGTGCACCTGCCCCTGCCCAGCAGGGAAAGGCCGTGGCAGGCTCACGCCTGGCTTGAACTCACTGTCGGGACGGGTTTAGGTGAGGCCAACGGTTTCCTGATTTAAAGGGCCCCGCATAAAGGTTCTAAAGATTTAAGGTTTAAGAATGAGATCAGCGCCAGCGGGAGTTACGGAGGCCTGGGGCCCTGACACTCAGCCTGCCTTTCTCACCCGGAAGTCCCCGCTGAGATTAAACTGCAACCAACACGGTGAGGCGACCACTGTTTCTTCCACACCTGTAATTTGTAGCATCTCGGCATTATGTCTTTTTTTTTTTTTTTTAAATCTGCTCAACTTTTTGCTTTGATTGCTGGAGTACCCAGAAGGCGGCTCGGCCCTCCCTGGTCCGGATGCGGTGGGCAGCCTGGGCACAGTGAACTCTGTCCCCTGATGCCCCATGACCCTCCCCTGGTGGTCACTCCGGACATTGGACAAGGAGGAGTTCCCCTGGAGCATGTCAGGACACCTGACACGCGGGACTGACTCAACCAGTTACTGGACAGCTGCCCCACCCCACCCCGGCCAAGGCGAGGGAGGGTGGAAGGCCTTGGTGGCGCTGAGTCTTGCCTTGCAGCTGCACAGAGAAGTTGAGTAACCTGCCCCAGGACACACAGCTAAAGTGCACTGGCATCTGATTCGACCCCGCCAGTCAGGGCAGCAACCTGTGTCATACATGACGTATGCATGAAGGAAAAAGCAAGCCCTGCTAGCGGGAGGGAGAGGCAGGCCCCTTCAGGCAGGGTGGCCAGAAAGGCCTAAAGAGGTGACTGACATGGAAGACAAGGCTTGGATGGTGAGAGAAGGAATCGGTCACGTGAAGGTCACGAGAGCCTGGCCAGGACAAGGAGTGGGGTGGGAGAGGGCCTGGGGCTGGGAGGAGGGGACAGGTGTTCAGAGGACGGATGCCCGGGCCTGGGCTGGAGCCACTGCAAAAATCGCAGAACCGTGCCGCGCCCTCTGTAGTCATCCTCACAGCCCAAGGACAGCGGCTCGGGTCATGGGCCCGTCTCTGCGGGGGAGTGCGGCCCAGCCAGGGGCAGCAACTCACGTGAGCGTGACCCGCCAGCACCCGGCAGAGGCAGAATTCAAGCCTATGCTCTAACCTCTGCCAGCCGCTGCCTGCCACGGCCAGACACTGCCCGCCGGACTTCTTTTTACAAACAAATTGTTAATTTTCCTCCCGCTTCTGCTGCTTTGAGGCTGTCCTGCTCATCAGAGCCTGCCATCTGCACGACCGGGCAGCCAGACCCCGCAAGGAGCGGCTGTCCCACAGCCAGACCCAGGGTCCCGTCACATTCTGCCCTGGGGCCGGGCTTCCAGTGGGGCGTCGAGGCCCTGCTGGCGGCAGAGCTCTTCCTCCTGCGTGGCACTGGGAGTCGCGTGAGCCCCTTGCGAGTGGCTGGCTGAGGACTCGGGCTGGCCAGGGGTCCCTCGGCCACACCCGGGCTGTTCCACGTCCACGGAGCAGGGCCGTCGCGCCTGCATCTCTCGCAGCGGGACCTGCGTGTGGCTCCCGGAGCCCGAAGCAGCAGGCGCGGGCCGTGGCCATGGCCGGGTCCTGGTGGGAAGCTTCGCCTGGGGTCCCCTCTGCCCCCGGCGAGTGTCTCCTGCCCTCCTGGCTCCCTCAACACAGAATCACAGGTGCGGGGAGAAGGTACTGGAATGTCAGGTGGACATCAGCGTGCCCTGAGAGAGGGCTCCAGGGTCTGGCGCCAATCACCAGGTCCCGGGGGACAGAGACTCCAAGAACCTGGCTCAGAACCTCATGCCAAGTTAGGCTGTGCTGTGAGACATCGACCCGTAGCCATCGCACCACGCTAGTGAGCACCAACTGTGTGCGGACGCTGGGCAGCCCGTGCGCTAGGGGAGCTGCGTTAGAAGTAACGGGCCTGCGGGGCTGGGATGGGGCCAGAGCGACCTGGGGGCTCGGGAGGGCTGCCTGGAGGAAGTGACATCTGAGCCAAGACCTAAAGGGTGGCCCAGACAGGACTATGCAGAAAGAGAGGAGGAAGTGAGAGGATGTCAGGCATGTGCGGTCAGTGGACAAATGACATCTCACAGGTCACACGGGCCTGGAGAGGTGGACAAAGGCTGGGGCCAGGGTCTCGGCGGCCAGGGTAGGACATTCTCATCCGTCTAAAGATACCAGCCGGCTCCATCCTCACTCTCAGCTGAGGCATGTCTCACTTACCCTGAGGAAGCTGAAGCTGTTGGATGGGACCCTCTCCTGCCCTTGCTCAGGTGACACCACACCTGATGTGGCCCCCACTTGTGCGGGGGTCAGCCCTGCAGACGGAGCCGGCCCCTGGCAGCTCGGGCAGTGTGACACAGGCAAGGCCAGCGTCTGCCCATGCTCTGACCGACGCGAACTTCGGTTGTGCTGAATGTCGCTGTTTCGGGCTGAGCCGGCCTGGAGGCCGCAGGGTATGGGGGAGTGGGGGGGCGCACCCCGGGCTCCGCATGCATCTCAGGAGACCCCAGCCACAGAGCGAGGCGAGCAGTGGGCTCCTTTGCCCAAGGTCACGTGCACTTGGCCTGCCCACCGGCCTGCCCTTGCTCACATCTTCATGCTCACAACAACCCCACGAGGCACGTCATGATGAATACCCCCATGTTACAGACAGGGAAACTGAGGCTCGGAGACATTGAGTCACGTGCCCAGGGTCACGTGCCCAGACTCAAGCCCAGGTGTCTGATGCCGAAGCCTGTGTTCTTGACCACGAGGCTGCACCGCCCCTGAGAGAGGCACCTGCTGTTTTCATAACAAAAGCACTGGGACGGCCTTCTAGAAGCTCGGAGAAGGAGGAGCTGCCTGCACTAGGACCCCTGGCTCTGTCGAACCCTCCGAAGGCAAGCGCCTCCCTGCACAAGCCAGTCCCCAGGGGCCCCTCTCCAGGTCCCACATGCTTATCTTCTGTGACAGGTTTGGGCGGAAGCTGAGCTGCAGCTGCCCACAGGTGGCCATGACCGGCACCGGCCCCGACTTGGCCCCGACCTTTGTCATCTACGGCGGCCTGCGGTTCGGCTGCTTTTGGAGTGGCTGGCATCATGCTGCCTTGGGTAACGCTGAGTGAGTCCCCGGCCAGTCTGCTCCTGCCACGGGGGGCAGGAGAGGAGGGGTCCCAAGCCCCACAGGGGCCTCACTTGCACGTGTCTGCATCGCCTTCAGTGGTGGAGTGGACCACGACCCGCGGGAGAGGTGTCACCCGGCCCTGCTGGGACGCACCTGCAGCACGGGCCAGATGGCGCCAGCGGCCTGGCCTTCGCCCTGCGGGACTGGCGAGTGCTCCAGCTGGCTGCGTCCCTGACCCCTTGGTCAGTACCAGCGATGCCTCCCTTGGGACATCCGGGTGGGAGGTGTCCCCTCACTCCCACTGCCCTGGCTGGGCACAGGCCACGAGGCGTGGGGACCACAGAAGGGCAATGGCGTGACAGGGCCCCTGCTGGGGAGAGACACTCTAGGTCCAGAGCCCGGGGTCGGCATTTTAGCCAGAGGTCCGAGCCGGCGCCGCATTGGCTCAACTGGCAATTTTAAGAAGTATTTGTAACTCATTGCTAACATTTAAAAGTCAGCAGAAATTTTAAAACAAAGAAAATCAGTATTTCTACCTTCTTTTGAAAAATCGGAAGACCCGGGGGCCCCAGGCCAAGCTTCGGCCGGAGTTGGCCCAGCCGCTCAGCGGTCCGCGGGCTCTGCAGGGCAGGGACACCGGTCCCCGCCAGCCACCCTGCTCCGCATACAGGAGGACCCGCGCTGGGTGTGCAGATACATCCTTACCGTGACCGCTCCTGCGTACAGAAAGCCCTGGGGTCTGGAGCTACGTCCTTGGGTCAGGACCGGGGGAAGAGATACAGGAAACAGCTTTCGGCACTGGAAACACTCAAAGGAACCAAACAGACAGAAGCCACTGGCCACCTGGAGTTTCTACTGTATGAACAGGATCAATGAGCAAGGAGGAAGGCCATCCCATAATCACACTTTTTAGGCCACCCTGGCCACACTGATCAGGTCTGTACCAGGTGCAGTTGGTAATACCAGATGCATATTAACACATCTATAAAGAAGATGATGTATTACTGCTATTTTCAGATGACAGACTGAAGCCCAGAGAGGTTAAGTCACTTGTCCAAGGTCACACAGCAGGTTAGTGCCACAGGTAGGATTTGAACCCAGGCAGACGATTCTTTTAACCATGATGTCAAACTGCCTGCAGAAGCCCTTCGTAGCTTCCCGGCAAACAGGGCTGAGCCCCAGCGGGCTGGGCAGACTCTGTGCCTTTCACCAGGAAAATGCTTCTGCTGGCCCGTCCGCCCCTGCGGTTGGGGAGGAGCCTGCTGGTTTGACAAAATCACTCATCTCTGCCTGGGGATGTTTTAAACGTGCTTGAAAAAAACAAAACGCAAAAACGCATCACCACGTGACCTTTCTCTCACAGAAATGGCCCCAGCATCGAGGGGCAGCCTGTGCATTGCCTGTGCCCAGGCTCAGACGAGCAGGCTTCTGTCGGCCAGGGAATCCAGATGGGGGTGACATGGGGACAGGGACAGCCAATCATTTGGACTCAGCTTTATTCTGAAACCGTCAGGGCCTTTTTTTTTTGAAACAGGGTCTTGCTCTGTTGCCCTGGGTGGAGTGCAGTGGCATCATCATAGCTCACTGCAGCCTCCAACTCCTGGGCTCAAGTGATCCTCCTGCCTCAGCCTCCCAAGGATCTGGGACTGCACTCAGCTCCACGCCCAGCAGATTTTTTCTGTTTTTAGTAGAGACGGGGTCTCGCTCTTGCTCAGGCTGGTCTCGAACTCCTGGGCTCAAACGATCCTCCTGCCCCGGCCTCCCAGAGACCTGGGGTTACAGGCACGAGCCACTGCGCCCGGCCTCGTCAGGGCCTCACAGGCTTCCTGCCTGGCGTCAGTGGCGCAGCAGCCCCTGCCCTTCCTTCGCTCTCCTCAGCTGGGGCCCCTGCGCACCGCCTCCCACGCGGCCTGGGGGACAGCCTGGCCCGCGGGAACTCCCCGCCACGGCCGCTGCCCAAACAGGTGGCTGCCGGAGTCCGCCCGCTGCCGGACCCCTGTGGGCAAACCAGGCCAAGCGCTTCAGGAGCCAGAAAGGCGGCCGGGGTAAATGGCCACAAGGAAGCCCCAAAGACGCGGACCATCCAGGCGGCCCCTGCTGTTTGTGACCCAGAGTGTGGGACTCACCCAGGAAGGGACACGCCCTGGTGTAGAACCCGTGTTACCCCAGCATCACCTCTTCCCCCACCCGCTCCATCAGCACCGCCGATGGCACCACCGCCAGCATCTCTACCGCCACCGCCAGTAACGACAGTGCCATCGCCAGCACCGTCACCAGCAGCGTCACACCATCCTTCACTGCCGGCACCACCAACACCGTCACTGACATCACCTCAGCACCTCTCCAAGACATCACCACCGCCACCACCGTCACCTCCACCAGTAACAATACCAACAACACCTGCTTCACACCTGTCCTACCCACGGCCTCAGCCCGCGCGTACCGCACACCCAGCTCACGGTTCTCGCTGTCCTGGGGGAAACAGGCCGTGCTTGTTTGCAGGTAGCCACGCAGAGGAAGCAAGTGCTGCAGGATGTGCTGCCAGAGATCAGAGGACACAGGGCTCCCCGGAGTGGGACGATGGGGAAGGCTTGCAGGAGGGGGTGAGCCAGAGCCGACAGCACCGAGCCGAGCACCGTGCGGGCAGGGCCTGGAGGTGCAGGAGGGGTGGTCGGGTGCTTGGGGTGGCCAGAGTGGGCGCGCCCTGGTCCCAACCTGGAGGCATGAGGAGGGATGGTGTGGCTTTGAGTGCCTGCCAAGAGCATCCTGCAGCTATACCTCTGAGGGCCAGAGCTGGGACACGAGACCCCCTCCTGGGGGCAGGGGAGGTGGGCTGGCCTGCGGCAGAGCCAGGGGCTGGAGAGGAAGTTTTCTCCCCCATAGCCACCCCCCCTCCAGGGATCCCAACTGCAGAGGCCAAGGCCAGGCGGGGCTCCCCCATCACCCCACCCGCCTGGCCACCATTCCCTGACACGGGTGGGATGGGGCCATTGCCAACATTCACTGTGTCCCTGTTCTTCCCAGAGCTGGTGATGTCCAGCATGGAGGAGGAGGTGGCCTCTGAGAAGGCCCATTGGCTGGTGCTGGACCTGTTCCGAGTGCCCGAACTCGGCTGTAGGAGCTGCGTCGTGCCGTTGGTGAAGTATGCCCAGCTGGTCATCTCTCCCAGAGATAGTGCTGGGGACAGGCGGGGCGGGTGTCCAGGGAAAACAGCACCTGCAGGCCTCATGGGGATGCATTTCTGAGTGGGACAGGGAGTGCGTGCAGGCCGGCGCCCGCGGGGAGCCAGCAGGAGAGGCAGGGCTAGAAGAGGCCCCTGGGCAGGGTACTGGGGTCAGGATAGACCCAGGATAGACCCCGGGTCCCCAGAGCCAGGGGACCAGCAATGGCCAAAGAGGACCACTGCTGCCGGCACTAGAGACTCCTAACAGCTACACTCCCATAGGGCGACCACGCTCTGGGCAGTCCCTGACCCCTCCCAGCAGCCCACTTCACAGATGGGGAAAGTGGAGTCCAGAGCGGTGAGTACGTCACCCAAGGTGATGGAGCTGCCATCAGAACAGGCTGCAGAACCCAGAATGATGCCGGCTTCATCATCCTGAACCCTGCAGTCTGCTCACAGCTCCCTCCCCCCAGACCCCCCTGCTACACCAGTCCCTGTCCTGCCCCAGGAAGCCCCAGGGGCACCTAGAACCAAGAAAACACCCTTAAAACAAATGCAGCTGAAGTGACCTTCAAAAAAGTATATTAAAAAGTAAGGACCAGGTTTGATTGGGACTTTTATCTTGAAATGAAACTAAAGATTAGGAAAACATTTATCTTATGCTATATTTAACCACATATGGCTTGTGATGGCAAATATTTGCTATGTCTTAGAACAAAGATGGATCAAATGCTTTTTTTTTTTTTGGCTTAAATTTTTTTTTTCTGAGAAATCAGAAGGAGTTGGGCACTGCCAAAGTCCAGGGCCATTTTTTTGAAAACCTTCCAGGCTTCCCCGGTTCTCTGCAACCTTTGTTATTCAACTCAGAGGCTTGGAGCTGCTCACCTGGTGGGTTTTCTTGTCTTGAGGCTTAACCCAGCTGCTGTCTGTGTAAGGCTGGAGCACCAGCCAAGCCCCGTCCCACCTCCTGTCACTCGCATGAACTTGAGGACGCGCTGGTTTCCCCAGGCACTGGGACAATTTTACTCTGCAGTTTGGAGCCTGTGTTGTCAGATGTTTAGTGGGTGAAGCAATCGGGTGCCCTGAAGGGAAAGGCTGAGAGACTGTGGGGTTAAGCAGGGGTGGGGACAGATTGTAAGAGTGGCTGAGAATCATCTCACATTGAAGCCACTTGTGGATCCCAATTCCATCTCCAAACTGTGGACATTTAGACCCTCTGAGTTCAGCTCCTCAGGAGCTTGTGGGGTGGGGGACCCCGGGAAGCAGCCTGTGAGGTGGGGGAGGGGAAGGAGGGGACAGCAGGGCTGGGCAGCACCCTGGGTCCCTCTCCTGGCCGTGTGGACCAGCAGGGGCAGCCCCCCAGGGACTGGGGAATAAACTCCCCACCCTGACTGGGGTCTGGGCAGTGTAGCCCAGAGTGCCCCAGAGACCCTGTCTTGCAAGAGCAGCTACTGGCGTCTGGAGAGGGCAGACTGTGGCCTGTTACCGGAAACAAAGCCTGAGACGGCTCGGCCGGAACTGAGGGGCACTCGGGGAACCCACAGGGACCCCGAGGGTGGGCTTGGCTGCAGCCCAGAGAGGGCTGAGTCTGCCACCGGTCAGTGGCCAAGGAGCCCAGGAGGCGATGCCCTAGCCTGTCACCACCCCCGACCCAGGGCCCACGTGTGGAACAGATGAAGGCAGCACTCTCCCATCTTTGCAGGGATGAGTCTGACCCTGGGTGTGCCCTGCATCTGACAGGCCTCTAGGGGCTCCGGCCAAGACGAGCGCAGGGTGGGCAGACCTGCTGGGGTGGCCGAGCCCTCCCAGGACGGCCTCTGTGCGAGTGACACTGCGGGAGTGACTCTCCTTGGCGGGGCAGGGGCCCAACTTCTGGCTGTGCCCCGTGGCTTCTCCATAATGTTCCCCTACCGCGGCTGGTCCTGGACCTGCAGCGCCTGGGCCGTGACATCTTCCTCTTCCAGGCCCTCTTCGGAGCAGAGGACATCCTGGCCCGGGCCACCACCACCTTCTTGCTCAGGTTCCTTGGCCGCTGTGTGAACCAGGCCAGCTTCCAGGCCACAGCTGGCCTGTCCGTTCTGGCCAACGTTCTGGGGCCACAAGGTGAGGCAGGTGGGCTTCATCCTGGTGGTGGCCTGGGCACTTGCTTCCCTGCCCACACCCCCTCCCCTGGCCCCAGAGAGGGTGTCCAGCCTGTGGCAGTGGCTCTGCCCAGGGCTGTGGCCCTCACAGCCTCTGCTACTTGTCCCAGGAATCCGGTCACCCCAGCCAGCCCGTACCCCTGCAGCCGCCTGGACTGAGGCAGAAAGGGCGCCACGCAGAGTGTGAGTGTGAGTGTGTCGGCCTGAGCGTGCGTGAGCACGTGTGTGAGTGAGTGTGGTGCGCGTGTGTCCTCTCGCTGTGAAAAGAGCAGGAGTAATTCCTGTGCAGAGAGCTGGGCAGGCCGCTCGGGCCAGCTCCTGTTTTCTTTCTGAACAAGACGGTGATGCCCTGAACACTCCCCATGCCTCCTTTTATCGTTCAGGGTGGGAGGCTGGGGGGACGGGACAGGGACATGTGTCCCATGGTGGCTGCAGAGCCAGGAGGAAGGTGGGAGGGGGGCAGAGCAAGGATGCAGGGGCAGCAGTGCTCCCAGAACACGTTCAAAGCCTTGCCGTGGGCACCACACTAGGCGTGAGACTCCTCGCAGCGAGGTGTGCGGAGGGGAGGCTGAGGCCGGGCCCGAGCCGAGAGCAAGCTCAGGGCCCCCACGGGCAGGCTGCGGGGGCAGGAGGAGGCTCCCGGCACGGCACACCCTCGCCTTCACAGCAAGAGGCACCTCGGGGCCCAGGGAGCCGTGGGGGACACAGGGGCCCCGGCTACCCTCAGCAGCCCCTGCGCTCACCACCCTGGCTGCCCGTGGCGACATCTCATCCTGCCTCACGTGTTCCTGGCCCACGGTGGCCTGGCACCCTCCAGCTCTGCCGGGCTTGCTACAGACCCCACCCTAGGCCACTGGCCTCGCCCTGGCAAGGCCTGGGGACCCTCTAGTGTGAACCCCACTCTCACCCCTCCTCTGCCCAGATTTGCAGACCTTGCGTGTGGTCCTTGCTGTGCCGGGATGGTGCTGTTTTGGGACAGGCCTGACCTGCCCCGACATCTGACATCTCCAAGGCCACGCTCTGCTCGATGGGAGGATGCTGGTGCCCAGAGAGCCGGACTAACACGCCTGCAGTCACTCGACCGAGCCAGGCCCCGGCGCCCAGTGCCGGCCTCTTTCTGGCACCTTAGGCTCCTAACCCCCATCTCACCCCCACCCCCGTGTCCCTGATAGCTGTAGCGCCACCATGGAGCTACCCCAGCCTTCCCAGACAGCCCCCTCAGGGAACCTCCACGCCCTGTGGTCCCCATTCCCGGCGTCTCAATCCACCCTCTCCTACCCCGTGCGCACCACGTCCTCACAGCCCCCAAATCCGTCTACTTCTCTGTCACTCTGGCGGCCACCCGGGTTCCTACCAGTCTCACAGCTGGTCCCTAAACAGGTCCCTGGCGGCCACACTGTCCTGCACACAACAGGACACAACAGTGTTATTTAGAAACACGGCTCAAACCAAACCCCCTCTCTGCTCAAAACCCCCCAGTGGCTCGTGCTAAA
>VSMD01044137.1:0-14687 GCA_008750895.1 Mirza zaza
CGTGCCATCTGTTTTTTTAAAAAATTTTTAACATTTTCGTTTCTTCTTTACTTTTTTAAATGACAACAGAGAAGAAAAATTGCTTTTTATATATTGACAATGTATCCTACAATCTTGCTAAAGTCACTCATTAGTTCTAGAAGCTTTTTTGTAAATTCCATAGCATTTTCTATATAGACTACAATTGTATTAGTTTCCTAGGACTTCAGCAATAACTTACCACAAACCCTGTGGCAATTTTTTCTGTTAAGAATTCTGTTTATTCTATAAAAATTAAGAATTTTTGCATTGGGGACTGAGGGAAACAGGGAAATGTTGGTCAAAGGGTATAAACTTTCAGTTTTGAGATAAGTTCTGGGGATCTAATATATAGCATTAGTGGAAATCAATGCGTTAATTAATGTGATTATGGTAATCATTATACAAGATATATGTATATCAAATCATCACACGGTAACCTTGCATATATTCAATCTTCATTTGACAATTAAATATTTAAGAATAAAAATAATAAATAAAAAGACCTTTTGTGCCTATATTCACCAGGGATATTGGTTTGTAGTTTTATTTTATTGTCATTCTTTACCATTTTAGCCATTTTTTTTTTTTTTTTTTTTTTTAGACAGAGTCTCACTTTATTGCCCAGGCTAGAGTGAGTGCCATGGCGTCAGCCTAGCTCACAGCAACCTCAAACTCCTGGGCTCAAGCAATCCTGCTGCCTCAGCCTCCCAAGTAGCTGGGACTACAGGCATGTGCCACCATGCCCGGCTAATTTTTTCTATATATATTAGCTGGCCAATTAATTTCTTTATAGTAGAGATAGGGTCTCGCTCTTGCTCAGGCTGGTCTCGAACTCCTGAGCTCAAACGATCCGCCCACCTCGGCCTCCCAGAGAGCTAGGATTACAGGCTTGAGCCACCGCGCCCGGCCCATTTTAGCCATTTTTAAGTAGACAGTTCAGTGACATTAAGTATCCATACTATTATACAACCATCACCACCATCCGTCTCCAGAACTCTCCACCTTGTAAAACTGAAATTCTGTACCCATTACACACTAACTCCCCATTCCCCTTCTCCTCAGGCCCTGGCATCTACCATTCTACTTTTCTGTCTCCATGATTTTGACTACTCTAAGTATTTTATATCAATGGAATCATACAGTATATGTCTTTTTTTTCATTTTTTATTAATAAAATTTTGATCTTTTTTTCTTTTCTTAAGAACTTGGGATTTTGAGACAGGAATGAGTACATGTCTTTTCATGACTATCTTATTTTACTTAGCACAATCTCCTCAAGGCTCATCTATGCTATGCTCCAGCTTTCTTTTAAGTACTGTTAATGTGGTGTATCAGTCAAGATCCAATTAGGAGAAATAAACACAGTAATTTAAATGGAAAAAGGTTAATGTAAAGATCTATTAACAATAACAAAGGATTGGAATTGCAACGGATTGATTAGTAGGAAATAAAGAGAATTCTAAAGAACATAGGAATAACAGATATTAGGAGTAGCCACTACCCTTAGGGCTATGATCCAGACCTCCTTGGAAAGGACAGGGCCAGGGCCATGGCTCACTGAATGGCAGTAAAGTCACTGTGGTGCTGCACTGAGGGGACTTTCTGGAAATCCTATCTCTGGAACTTGCTGGAACTTGTAGGTATGGTGCCATGTCACAGAACTTGCCAGAAATCAGCCTTCTAAGATGCTTAGGAAAGCTGATTACAGGGAGGCCTCTCACCAGAGGCTCCCCTCTAAAAATAATGCCTAAGTTGAGCATTGGGAGAAGTTTCTGGCTGTTGGCAACAAAGTAATAGGCAGGTACTCTGTAGAAGCATGTCTAGCCAGGACCCCAGAACCAGGAAGAAAAACCCCTTCCGTGCAGGAAAAACATGTAAAGGACCCAAATCCATTTTCTCAGAGCAGGCAATGAAGAGTTAATTTGGAGCTCAGAGACAATATATTGATAAGTGGAACACAATGCATATCTTTTTCCGTCCTTTGACTTTTATTTAAACAGCTTTGAGATAAATTCCTTTACCATATAATTCACCCATCTGAAGTGTATAATGCAATGGTTTTTGTATATTACATTATTAATTTTTTAAAATTTTAGTAAAACATATATAACATACAATTTGCCCTTTTACTATTTTTAGGTGTATAATTAAGCAACATTAATTACATTCACAATATTATGCACCCATCACTACTATATATTTCCAATATTTTTCATTATCCCACATAGAAACTCTGTAACCATTAAGCTATAAACACCCCATTCCCCATCCTCACAGCCCCTGGTTATGTCTAGTCTAGTTTCACTTTCTATGCATTTGCTACCTTATACAAGTGGAATCATACAGTATTTGTCCTTTTGTGTCTGGCTATGTTACTTAGCACAATGTCTTTAAGGTCCATCCATGTTGTAATGTATAAAAGAACTTAATTCCTTACAACTAATTAATCCCAACCAGTTAGAGATTCTTTTGTTCCTTCTCCACTCTCACTGCTTCACTTGACCAGGAAAAAAAAAAAGAACTTAATTCCTTTTTATGGCTGAATAATATTCTATGATAAGTATATGCAACATTAGGTTTTATCCATTCATCTGTTGATGGTCATGTAGGTTGTTTTCATCTTTTAGTTATTGTTAATAGTGCTGCAATGAACGTCCGTATACAAGTATCTGTCCCTGCTTTCAATGCCTAGGAGTAGAATTGTTGAGTCATATGGTAATTCTATGTTTAGCTTTTTGAGGAACTGCCATACTATCTTCCATAGCAGCTGCACCATTTTACATTCCCTCGAACACATATGCAGTTTCCAATCTCTTCACATCTTTGCCAGGAATTATTATTGTCTTTTTTTGTGTGTGTGTGGAGACAAAGTCTCATTCTGTTGCCCGAGCTGGTCTTGAACTCCTGGTCTCAAGCAATCCTGCTGCCTTTGCCTTCCAAAATGCTGGGATTACAGGCATGAGCCACTGCTCACGGCTGTATGTGTCTTTTTGATCTAATGACTTCTTTCCTTTGGGTGGACTTTTTTTTACAAGCACGTCTTACTTTGGTAATTTGAAATCATCAATAATTTTTTTTTTTTTTTTCTGAGACAGAGTCTCACTCTGTTGCCCAGGCTAGAGTGCATGGCATCAGCCTAGGCCACAACAACCTCAAACTCCCGGCCTCAAGTGATCCTTCTGCCTCAGCCTCCTGAGTAGCTGGGACTACAGGCATGCACCACCATGCCCAGCTAATTTTTATATATATATATATATATATATTAGTTGGCCAATTAATTTCTTTCTATTTATAGTAGAGACGGGGTCTGGCTCTTGCTCAGGCTGGTTTCAGACTCCTGACCTTGAGAGCGATCCGCCCTCCTCGGCCTCCCAGAGTGCTAGGATCATCAATAATGTTTTTAAAGCATTCAAGATTGTGAGAAAGTTATACATGGTCAGATTGAAAGATACTATGCAAAAAACTAGTTATTAGAATGGAGGGGGGTAGAAAAAAAAAAGAAAGGCCAGTTGCAGCTCACGCCTATAATCCTAGCACTGTGGGAGGCTGAGGAGGGAGGATCACTTAAGGTCAGGAGTTCAAGACCAGCCAGAGAAAGAGTGAGACCCCATCTCTATATCTGCATATAAAAAAAAGTAGAATGGAGATAAGGGCCCTTTCAATGAAGGGTTCCTCAAGATAGTAGCAGCTTGGACTATTAGAAAGTTCTTTCTCATCTTGAGCTGAGATCTAATTCCTTGTAGCAGCAACTGAATTACAATCAACAAATAATCTAAGGCTGGGCACAGTGACTATTCCCAAGGGTGTGGCAGGAGAATCCCTTGAGCCCAGGAGTGTGAGATTACAGTCCGCTATGATCAAATCACTGCACTCAGCCTGAGCAACAGAGTGAGACCCTGTCTCTAAAAAAAAAAAAAAAAAAAAAAATGCAAAGAAAAAGAAAGTAGTTAATATCTTAACTGAGACCAGAAGGTAGAGAAGGAGCATGCTGGATATAGATGGTAGCAAGAAGAGTGTTTAGTCACAAAGGAATTATTTGAGCCCATGGGAGAGAGGGGGGTCATTGTAAGAACCAAAATGGCTTTAAGCTGTCAGGTTGTAGGATAGAATGAGGAGGTAAGTTGAGGAGAAGAGGTGGAAGGGGGACCAGGCAGGTCATGAAAGTCTTTGTCTATGCTAAAGGTTATCAGAGGGACGCCCTCATCGGATTTATAGGAAAAATCACTCTGGGACCGTGGGATGGTGGAGGTTGTGAGGGGAAGGAGCAGGAAGTTCTGTTAGGAGGCTGTTGCAGAAATCCAGAGAAAAAATGACGGTAGACAGAAGTCAGCACCACTAGGGGAGGAGAGCAGTGGCTGGTTTAAGAGATCTTTAGGACTTGGTGATTGGACGAGGGGCTGAGGGAAATGCAGGGGTCGAGGCCCACTCCCAATTTCTCATGTGAAAGCTCGGTTGCCGAGGGGGCCCATTCTCTAGATGTAGATGTAGGAGCACGTTTAGCGGGAGGTAATGACAGCTTCTGGCCGTGAGTGGGGAGAACCCGAGAGATGTTCAGTAGGGCGCTGGATGGAGGGGGCTGGTGCTCGGAGTCAGTCCTGTCCTTAAGCAGCCTAGACTCCAGTGAACGGCTGCGCCAGAGTGGGAACCCAGGGTCACACGAGCGGGCCCCTTGGGGGCTAAGGGGCGCCCCTGGAGGGCGAGTGCTCTGAGCTGGGGGGGGGAGCCCGCCGCGCTCGCCCTTCCACCCGCAGGCCGTGCCCGGGGCCGGGAGGGGTGCGCCCGCGGGGCCCCGGAACCTTCTGCAGCCGCTGCCCGCGTTCGCCGCGGGAGTCGTCGGGGGAACCCGTTCGCTGTTGCTAAGGGGCGGCCCCGGAAGTGACGCTCCCGGGGTTTGTTGACAGCGGAGGCGGCGGCGGCTGCAAGCTCCGAGCTGTAGGAGCCGGATCGGGGGAGGGGCCGGGCCCGGGAGCCAGCACCCGGCGACCCACAGCCCCGCCGGCAGCCCTAAGGGCGAGGTAACGGCCGCGGGGTCCGCGTCGCGACCCCCTCCCGCCCGGGGCTCCAATCCCCAGAATCCCAAGCTCCGCCCCGCCGACCCGGTCTCCCCCGGACCCCGGCCCTAGCCTGACGAGATCCCCAATCTCCTGAGGCGCTCTGGCCCCGGACTCTCCCGGGCTCCATCCTCCGCTCCTCCTCGCCTACGAAGCATCCTGTCCGCCTCCCAACGCAGAGGGCAGACCCATCCCAGGGTAGGTCCCGGACCCCGGGCCAAGGAATGTACCTGCGTCCCCCTCCTTCGCCTCCTGCCTCCGGGGCCTAAGCATCGCCGCTGCAACCACTTGCAGAGGTCCATCTCGGCCAATGGTGGGAGGGTTCCCTTCTCCATCCCTGCCGCCAGGTCTGAGAAACGTGCCTTTAAAACTGAGCTCCCTTCCTCCAGAAAAAAAATGACGCCCTGTCGGATGCACCTACAAGATGGGGGATAGATATAGGGTTGAAAGGGCCAGCCTCTGCCCCTCCTACCTGTTGGATGAGCTTAAGTTCCCCCAGAGCAGTGCTTAAAAGCTCAGAGACGACTTGGATTCTGAATCAGCTCCCAAAAGGGATGACAAGGTGCAGGGAAATCGAACAGGATGGGAAAGGAATGGATGGTATTGCAACCTGAGGGCCAAGGGAGCCCGATAGGTGAGTTGACAGTGAAACCGACTATGTTGACAACTACAGCTTTGTGGGTGGAACTTGACTTGGCTGCTCTTTGACCTAAGGAGTCCAAGATTTCCAGCCTTTGCCTGTGCTTATTAGTCCATTTGGTTTTTAAGGGGGAGGAGAGATGCCTGATGCCTTGGGAAAATCCTCCTATATGATATTTCCCACAGAAGGTTTCTCTTCAGGGTTCAAACTGGCTAGGATAAGCATGGAAGACAGCTTTGAAAAGGGTCACAGGAGGCTATACTTAGAGCAGGAGGTGGTTGCCAGAGATGAAGGGCCTCTCTAGTTTGGTGCATTTGTTCATTTAGCAAATAATGAACATATAATATGTAGGATGGTAATAAGTGCCATGGAGAAAAATAAAGCAGGAAGAACCATAGGGAGGGCCAGAGAGTGGGAATTCCTTTTATATAGAAGATGGTCAGAGAAAGTCTCTAATAAGGTGACCTTTGAGCAGAGATGAGTGAGGCAGCAAGTCATGCAGCTGCCTAGTGTCAGAACATTCAACAGCAAGTGCTAAGGTTCTGTGGTGGTGTGCTTGTTGATTTTAAGAAACACCAGGAGTGGTGCTGGAGCAGGGTGAAGGAGGGAAGAGTGGTTGGCAAGGAAGTCATAGAATAGTAGGGAGGATGTCAGGGGCTGTCTGTGTGATGTAGGGTCATAAGGTATCTAATGGGGCACCCTTTCAGAACTGTACTTGTTGAAGTGTCTGGTGGTTGGAGAAAATACAGATTTGTTTTAGATGACAAGTGGCTATTGTGCTCTGGCCTTGTGTTATAAGTACCCTTTTTCCATCTTTGTAATGACCATTGATGGAATAAATAAAAGAAGCATGTCCATAGAGCAGGATTTGATGTGCTACTGCTTCTTGGTTGTAAGTGTGTGGGCAAGGGACCTTTTTCTACCTTAGTCTTCACTTCTATACAATAGGATTGTTGAGCTAAACAAGATCATATGCTGATGTGCTTAGTGCAGTATTTTGCATGGAGAAAGTACTCAATATATAGTGGTCATGATGATGAGGATGGTGTGATGATCAGGAATGTTTTCATGTTTCTGCCTCAGCGTCTTTCCTTTTAGCATGAACTGGTGCTGTCACCAGCTCTGGCTGCTTCCCTGAGCTAGTGAGATTTGGGGAAATATTGGGGAGGCAAGGTAGAAACTTCCTGACACCCCTCAGTGGTAACAGTGGTTGCATATTCTATAGGGATCGTGGTGGCTTTTTTTTGACAGCAGTGGAAGGTAATAGGAGCTTTTTAAAAAGAATCCAGCAAATCCCCATTCTGCCACATAAAATAGGCAAAATGATGGTGTTCAAATGAATGTGGCTTGGAGACAGATTGGGAAGGGCAGTGTATGCTGGGCCTAGATGTGTGGGTGGGGTGTGCATGGTGAATGTGAGGGTGGAGATTATTGATCCTAAAGTGCCTGGCAGAGGCTGAGGTTTTGCAGCCTGCCTTATGGGGAGCAGAACCATGGTTGCTCTACTTCCTCACCTCCCAAGCCCAGACTATATCATCAGGCCTGGGTCACAGGCTGATCAGGGCTACTGGGCCAGAGGATTTGAACATGAAAGGTCAGAGCACTTAGAAGCTGAGAGCCAGCATGTTAGAGCAGGCTGTTGTGGGTAAGAGCCCCAGACCAGTGACCTAGAGATCTTGTTCAAGCCCTAGCTCTGCTGCTGGCTCACTGTGTGAACTCAGGCAAGTTCCAGCCTCTTTTTTTTTTTTTTTTTTTTTGAGACAGAGTCTCACTCTATTGCCTGGGCTAGAGTGCCGTGGCGTCATCCTAGCTCACAGCAACCTCAAACTCCTGGCTCAAGCCTCAGCCTTCCAAGTAGCTGCAACTATAAGCATGCGCCACCATGCCAGGCTAATTTTTTCTATATATTTTTAGTTGGCCAATTAATTTCTTTCTATTTTTAGTAGAGAGGGGATCTTGCTCTTGCTCAGGCTGGTCTCAAACTCCTGACCTCAAGCAATCCTCCCACCTCAGCCTCCCAGAGTGCTAGGATTACAGGTGTGAGCCACCACGCCTGGCCCAAGTTCCATCCTCTCTGGACCTCAGTTTTCCTGTCCATACACTGAGAATGATGGCTTTCTCCTACCTCCTGCTAAATCTGAAGGCTACTGAGAGGATGAAATGAGACACAGGTTGTGAAAGAATTAGCTGCACTCTCAAGCACTCTACAAAAGGTGAAGAATGGTTCTTATTATCATTAGTGCCACCTGTATTCTGCAGACACATTTGGGGGGCACACCAGGTGGAGGGCTGCTCTTGGCACCATGGTTTTTTTGCTTGGCTCAGTACCTCAGCTGTTCTTAGTCCCAAAATATGCGTTCAGAGACACCCCTGTCAGTTCATCTATTTGGGGACCAATGTCTTATATCTAGTTCAATAACCAAAGCTGATTTTCCAGGTTCAGAAATGAGAAAGGTCTAAACATTATCCTCAGGAACATCACTGATTCATAATTATTGGTTACCACCTTCCTGCTGTTATTTCATAACATCTCCCCAGCAACCCCACAAGACAGGTGCCATTCACAAAACGGTGTCAGATACTGACCTTGATAAATATTGAGGCTGGAAAATATTGGCTTGTAGAGCTGAGGCTCCTTCACCTGCAACTAGACATTCACACACTCACTATATAATTGAGACCCCAGGAGTCACAAAGCGTCCTGCCCTCAGGAAGCTTCCAGTCTTGCGGCCAAAATGTGTCATATGCCCAGGGAATGGTTGCCAACAATACCAGATCATCTGTGCTCAGTGCAGACAGAGTTGTAAGGAATCAGCGCAGGCTGGTGCAACAGGAGGGAAAGCTGAGTCTTGGAGGAACAGTTCCTGCCCATAGCATAAAGGTAAAGAGCCCAAGCTTTACAGTTGGGCATTTACTGTATAAGTCGTTGCATATCTTTGAACCATAGTTTCTTCATCTGGGAAACAAAATGATAACATATCCATCATAGGTTATCTGTGGCTTCAAGGAGAATATGCACAGAAATCTCAAAACACTGGGTCTTGGCCGGGCGCCATGGCTCACGCCTGTAATCCTAGCCCTCTGGGAGGCTGAGGCGGGCGGATCATTTGAGCTCAGGAGTTCGAAACCAACCTGAGCAAGAGTGAGACCCCATCTCTACTATAAATAGAAAGAAATTAATTGGCCAACTAATATATATAGAAAAAATTACCCGGGCATGGTGGTGCATGCCTGTAGTCCCAGCTACTTGGAAGGCTGAGGCAGAAGGATTGCTTGAGCCCAGGAGTTTGAGGTTGCTGTGAGCCAGGCTGACGCCAGGGCACTCACTCTAGCCTGGGCAACAAAGTGAGAGTCTGTCTCAAAAAAATATATAATAATAAAATAAAAAAAAACACTGGGTCTTGAACTAATGAATACATGTATACATATCTGTTTGTATACATACAAAATCTGTGGCAAATTATGTAGCCACTCAGCCTCAGCTGCCTCTTCTATAAGTTGTAGATTATAATAACTTCTGCCTCTTTGGTGTTGAGAGAATGAAATGAATTTATGCTTATCAAGTACTTAGCAGAGTTCTGGGTATCTACTTGGTACTCAAATGGGTTGATCATTAATATGTTTGATTACAAGAATAGAACCCAGGCAGTCTGATTCCTAGCCTAACTCAGCCTCCCCAAGGCCTCTCTGCCTCCGGGTGGCACCAGCAGCCACCTAGCTGGGATGTGCATCCCTCCCTCATTCCATTTCTGCATCTTTCTAACATAGTCTGCCCTGAAGATTTAGTCTCTTCAGATTTTTCAGGCTAGGTGACGTCTGGTCACCCCTGCCCCCTGGAGACCCCCATACTTGCCCTGACTCCCCTCACAGCAGTCTCACACCCCCAGTCTCTGGCCCATGATCTGCTCCCTCCTGGAAAGCATCCAGCCTCTGTAAATAGGGCATTTGTTTGGGTTTTCCCCCCAGCTCCCGGGTTAATCTTTCACAGGGTGGGCATTGCTCCAAGGCTCAGAGCTTCTGGCTCCTCCAGCTGCTCTGTCCCCTGGGTGTCAGGACACTGGTGAGGTTCCATCTTCCCTCCTCCGGACCTCAGTTTCTCTTTCTCCCTCTGTTGTTTCGCCGGATGGACTGAAGACAGAATGATTTGGTGAGAAGCGTGGGTTTGCTTTAGGTTTGCATCCCACTCCTGTCAGTTTTGTGATCTCAGGCAGGCTTCTTATTAATTGTGTGTACCTGTGTCTTCATCAGAAAATGGGGTAGCAATCTCTATCTCATAGTGCTATGGTGAGGTAATTCTAGTGACAGCAAACCTTTGTTATGTTAAATGCCAGGCACAAATCTGCATGGAGGGACCGTGGAAGATACAGCTGTGTGCCCACAAGCAGACACAGGTCCTGTCTTGCCAAAAATCATGGGCTGAGGGATGGGTCAGCAAATTGTTATGCAAATGATTAATTAGCTACAAGTAGAGGCTATGAGGAAATATCTTTCCATTGGTTAAATAAGAGAATGTATGAAATAAAGCCTGTGAGGAACTTAGGGCCACATCTGGAAGCATCCAACATGGAGGTGGTGTAGTGGTGGCTGCTGCTGCTGTTTTTCTCCCTCTTCTCTCCCACCGCCCCCCTCCTCCGGGATGTCGTAAGTTCAAGCTGGATACAGTTTTAGAGAACCTGCAAGGAAAGAGATGGAGAAAGAAACAGGCTTCTTCCAATGTGGTGGTCTGTCATAATCAGAGGCTCTCTGTCCCCAGTTGCCAGAATTCTACACGGCCAGTGACCACCCTGAGAATGGGAACCCTAAGGGGTAGAGTGGGTAGAGATGGCGGCCTCTGTAGGTGCCAGGCCTGCGGCTGAATAGGCACAAGTGTCGGAGTGTTGCAGCCCCCGGCCTCCCTGCCTCAGTGCCAAGATGAGGACAGCTTCCTCCTCCTCCAGCTCACCCCAGCCCTGAACAGCAGGGTCAGCCCTGCTAAAGGGAGGTTAACAGACGGTACCATCTGCCCACGTCGTCTTTTGGGGGCTTTGGGTGGCCTTGGTGACTGACATGGTAGTTTCTTCCACCTGGGCAGCAGGGTTAAGGCAGAGTAGCTACCTGGGAAACTGGGCTCAGGCCTGCAGGAAAGGCAAAGCCCTGGTGGCTCTTTCATTCAGAATTGTGAGGTTCATCTGCAGCCACTGGGTGGGAGAATACAAGATCGTGCACTCCCTCCCAGGCCTGTGCGGATCCCAGCCAGTGAATCCTTCACTGTCTCTTCCACAGGCCTTTGTTAGAGGCTTACTGTGTGGCAGGCCCCATGTGGGGTGCTGAGTGCTTCCTTTGTTCATTTGCAGTCACGGAACTGGGCCTGTGGTGCCCACATCCCATGCACCCCTTCTCCTTTCAGCCTGGGTATTTCTTTCCTTCTTCCCTAGAGTGCCTTTCCCTTCTCTTCCCACAATGAGAGTTAACTAGGACTTATCTTCTGAGTCTCAGCTAAAACATCACTTCTAAGGATATCTGCTCTGATTCCTGGGTCCAGGGCAGGTTCTCCAGATGGGCACTCAGAGCCTCAGTTCCCTCTTTCTCCTTCAGAACCCTCATCCCAGTCACATGATATGCATTTGTGTGCTTTTCAGGTGAATACAGTGGATGTCTGTCTCCCTCCAGAGCTGGTTTGCAAGGACCTGTCTGCCTTGCTCACCACTGGACCCCCAGTGCTCAGTAGGTAGTTACTGAGTGAACAGGCCCAGGGATGCCAAACAAAACAGGCTGGTTCTGCCCTCATGGAGCTGGCTGTCCGTCAAGGAAGCGGATGATTAAAGCAGCATCAGTACAAAGTGTTCGTTGCTGTGGTAGGGCCTGTGGGACACACAGCAGGAACACCCTGGCAGGTCAGGGATGGCTTCCCAGAGGAAGTAGCTTTAACACTGGGACCACAGGCATCAGTTGAATTTGGATGGGCGCCATTGAAAGAGAACAGACTGAGCAAAGGTCTGAAGGTTACCTGTGCCTAGGGCCCATTGCCAGTGCGGTGAAGGAGCCCAGGCTGGCTGGAATAGGGGGTCAGTGGGGACCAAGAAGGCCAGAAAGCTGGTTCTAATTCTGGAGGCCCTGCTAGACGAGATTGGACTTGTCGCTTTCTAGCAGGGCGAGGTCTCCGCGCCAGTAGCACTCCCTCTGGCTCCACTTTCCCAAGCAGGCGAGGCTGCTGGGCTCTTAAAGATCTGGAAGTAAATGAAGGCAGAGGAAAGCCATGCCCTTTGTGCCCTCCCTCGAGGGTTTCACATTGCCAGTGGGACAGCTAACACAATGGGCCTTGTCGTGGGAAACCCAGACCTGGGAAATAATTACTCTATGCCTGACACCATGCTAAGCCCTTTTGATATTATTCTGTGTAACCTTCATACAGTGCTGTGGATAGGGGCCTGTGTTGCCACTGTTTTACTAGAGAAAAACATACTGGCGCACAGACAGGTGAAGACACTTGCCCACGTGTCAGGGCTGAGACTTGAAGCTAGGCCTGTGTGACTCCAGAGCTCATATATAGCACAAACTCCAAAGCCCAAAGTCCCCTGTGGCCTCCACTGGCCGTGCTAAGCCGCCTGAAAGGGTCACATGTGGACATGTGGACATGGAGACTGCAAGAAGCCAGGGCAATGCTGGGCCTTAAACGCCTTCAGAACGCTGTAAGGCATGATGCGAGGGGATCCAAAAGACTGGGTTCAGGGCCGGGCGCAGTGGCTCACGCCTGTAATCCTAGCACTCTGGGAGGCCGAGGCGGGCGGATTGCTCAAGGTCAGGAGTTCAAAACCAGCCTGAGCGAGACCCCATCTCTACTATAAAAATAGAAAGAAATTAATTGGCCAACTAATATATATATAAAAAAAATTAGCCGGGCATCGTGGCGCATGCCTGTAGTCCCAGCTACTCGGGAGGCTGAGGCAGCAGGATTGCTCGAGCTCAGGAGTTTGAGGTTGCTGTGAGCTAGGCTGACGCCATGGCACTCACTCTAGCCTGGGCAACAAAGCGAGACTCTGTCTCAAAAAAAAAAAACAAAACAAAACAAAAAAAAGACTGGGTTCAAATGCCAGTTTGTACAGAATAGCCTTGTTTCTCTGAGCTTGAGTTTCCTCACCTATAAGATGGGATCATAACCGCCATTGGTTATGTACTTAGTCTGTGTCAGGCCTGGGACTAAGCATTTTCCCAACACCATCTCCCTTGCTGCAGCATCCCTGTGAAATAGAGATGATTATCCCCACTTTCTAGATGTGGAAACAGAGGTCAGGTAATTTACTAGTGAATTGTAGAGTCAAAGCCTAAATCTGACTACAGAACCTGTAATTTTTTAACAAACTAATTTTTTTTTTTTTCTCTGAGACAGAGTCTCACTTTGTTGCCCAGGCTAGAGTGAGTGCCGTGGAGTCAGCCTAGCTCACAGCAACCTCAAACTCCTGGGCTCAAGCAATCCTGCCTCAGCCTCCTAAGTAGCTGGGACTACAGGCATGCGCCACCATGCCCAGCTGATTTTTTCTATATGTATTAGTTGGCCAATTAATTTCTTTCTATTTATAGTAGAGACGGGGTCTCGCTCTTGCTCAGGCTGGTTTTGAACTCCTTACCTCCAGCAGTCCGCCCTCCTCGGCCTCCTAGAGTGCTAGGATTACAGGCGTGAGCCACTGCACCCAGCCAAAACTAATTTTTTTAATTAAAAAATTTTTTTGATACAGGGTCTCTCTCTATTGCCCAGGCTGGAGTGCAGTGGCATCGTCATAGCTCACAGCAACCTCAAACTCTGGGCTCAGGCAGTCCCCTTGCCTTAGTCTCCCGAGTAGCTGGAACTACAGGTGTGCATACCACACCCAGCTAAAAAACTTTTTTGACGTATAACATACATAAAGAAAGGTGTACAAAATGTGAGTGTAGAGTGTGATGAATTTCCACAAGTGAGCATAGTGTCCAAGCATTCCCAGAAGCCACTTCTGCCACCTTCTAATTCCAGCCTACCTGCAAAGGTAGTCACTACCCTGATGCTAACACCATAGATTAGTTTTGCCTGTTTTTTTCCCTACCTCTGATGTAGACCCTGGCAGGAAAATGTTGGTTTGGGATTAATTTATGACTGTTTGTCATCCTATAAATGGCTTATTGTTTCCTCATTTGAATGTGAAGGTTCAGTTTTCATTCTCTATAGCCACTTATCTTAGTTGGAGTTATACTGTCAGTTGGATTATCGCTTGACTGATCCCTGGCCCCCTTCTAAATATGAACCTCTTTGGTGTCCTAACAATTTTCTTAACTTCAGTTATATTGTACATTTGTAAAAGTACACATATCATGATATACAGCTGCATGGTCATTCACAAGTGCATACGCCTACATATCCAGCACTCAGATTAAAGACCTGCGTGCTGGATGCTGGGTGCTCATTGTCACCCAGAAAACCCCTTGCAGTCACCCCCCAAGTAACCACAATCCTTATTTCTCCCACCACAGATGAGATTCCCCTGTTTTTGAACTTAATGGAGTAAAACTTAAATGGATTGATACAGTATATATTATTTTGTTTCTGGCTCCTTTCACTAAACATTTTGAAGTTCATCCAAGCTGTTAACAGTGGGTTATACAATCTCATTGCAATGAGTATTTCATCAGTTAATACACCATAATTGGCTGGGCCCGGTGGCTCAAGCCTGTAATCCTAGCTCTCTGGGAGGCCGAGGTGGGCGGATCATTTGAGCTCAGGAGTTCGAGACCAGCCTGAGCAAGAGCGAGACCCCATCTCTACTATAAATAGAAAGAAATTAATTGGCCAACTAATATATATAGAAAAAATGAGCCGGGCATGGTGGCACATGCCTGTAGTCCCAGCTACTTGGGAGGCTGAGGCAGCAGGATTGCTTGAGCCCAGGAGTTTGAGGTTGCTGTGAGCTAGGCTGACGCCACGGTACTCACTCTAGCCTGGGCAATAAAGTGAGACTCTGTCTCAAAAA